>PISX010017000.1:0-44625 GCA_004024625.1 Mellivora capensis
AAATACTACCAATATATTCTCTTTAAGTCAAGAAAGAACGAGACAAGAATGTTTGCCAGTAACATTTTTAAATAATAGAAACAGCAGATTAAGGAAATGAGAGCTATAAGTATTTCAAAGGAAACATTATTTATAGATGCTATGATTGTCTACTTTAGAAACCACAGAGAATTAATTGAGAAGTTGTAAAACAAATAAATGGATTTAGAAAGTTATTTGGTGACAAGGTCAATGTACGAAAATAAATTTTCAGGGAAAGTGACAAAGTTGAAAACACCATTAATCTATCTCCCCACCTAGACAAAAATTTCCCTGGCAGAATTTGGCTAATATCATTATTTTTGAACTCTGTTGTCTAATGGAAGCTTGGCAATGTTTAGGGGAAGGCTTGGTCAGTAAACTGTGATCAATTTTGGTCAATTTCTACTTAGCACAGTAGCAATTATCTACCTTCCACCCTCTGGTGCCATGCGGCAGGCAGCTGTGCGCTTGTTCCTGGACCACCTTGCCACACAGCTTATTGAGCCAGGGCTGGCAAAAAAGAGACTTTCCTCCAAACCTCAAGGGGATCTGTGCTCTGATTACACAGGTGCAAAGAGGAGGGCCATTGTTTTTACACTTCCCCCATTGTTGCAAACACCTCCTGAGCCTAGAGTGACTTCCTGGGAATTTCAAATTTTCCCACCCCCTTAGTTTTTCTTTTTTTTTTTCCCCCTCCCCTTTTTGGGCTAGACATTAAAGAGTAGGAATTCAAGAGCAACTCCATACACAAGGATAATTAGAAAGTAACCACACATGTCCAGGGAATGGAGCAGCTCAGAAGAAAATAAGAAGATCTTAAGGTTACATCTCAGGCTGATCCTTGGTACAGTGATAAGAGTTTTACAAAACCGGGACGCCTGGGTGGCTCAGTTGGTTGGACGACTGCCTTTGGCTCAGGTCATGATCCCGGAGACCGGGGATCGAGTCCCGCATCAGGCTCCCAGCTCCACCGGGAGTCTGCTTCTCCCTCTGACCTTCTCCTCGCTCATGCTCTCTCACTGCCTCTCTCTCAAATAAATAAATAAAATCTTAAAAAAAAAAAAAAAAAGAGTTTTACAAAACCAAAAACAATAACAAAATGGGACACCCTGAGAAATGGGGAGAACCTGCTTTTCAGAGTTAGCAAATTCTTACATTGAAATGTTCAATTTTCAACAAAATAATTACAAGGTATACAAAGAAAGAGGAAAGTATAGCCCATTCAGAGGAAAAAAATACAAACAACAGAAACTTTTGAAAAAAATGGTAGACCTGCTAGACAGAGGCTTTAAAACAATTATGTTACAGATGCTTAAAGAATTAAAGGAAGGTGTAGACAAAAATCAAGAGAACAATATGTGGACAAAATGAAAATATTAATAAAGAGTTGGAAAACCTAAAAAGACACCACAAAGAAATTCTGGAGTTGAAAAGTACATTAACTGAAATGAAAATTTCACTATAAGGATTCAAAGGCAGATTTTAGCAAACAGAAGAAGGAATCAATAAACTTGAAAATAGGACTTTGGAAATTACCGAATCTGAGGAATTAATAAAAAAAAAAAGATAGGAAAAGTGAACAAAACCTAGGAAATCTGTGGAATACCATCAAGCAGACTAACATATGCATTGTGGGAGTCACAGAAGAAGGTAGGGGGCTGAGAGAATATTTGATGAAATGGCTGAAAAATTCCCAAATTTGATAATAAATATCTATGTAACCATACTCCAAAAGGTCAGCAAACTGCAGGAAGATGAACTTAGAGACCCATATCAAGACCCATTGTAATTATAATCACATTATAATTTGAAAACCAAAAATAAAGGATCTTGAATAATACCAAGAGGAAAGCACTTGTCACATAAAATTATCTGCAGATTTATTACCAGAAACTTTGGAGGCCAGAAAGCAGTGGCAGATATAGTAGAAGTGCTCAAAGGAGGAAAAAAAGTCAACTAAGAATACTTTATCTGGCAAAACTCTTTAAAAAGTGAGGGTATTCTCTCACAAAAGTAAGACATTCCCAAATAAACTAAAGCTGAGAGAATTAATTACCAGTAGACCTGCCCTCTAAGAAATGCTCAAGGGAGTACTGTGGAGTGAAATGAAGGGACAATAAACACTAAGCTTTATGAAGAAATAAAGATCTCAATAAAAGTAAATACATAAGCAATTAGAGGCTAGTATTGGGGCACCTGGGTGGCGCAGTCAGTTAAGCATCTGACTCTGGCTCAGGTCATGATCTCAGAATGCTGGGATGAAGCCCCACATCAGGTTCCCTGCTCAGTGGGATGTCTACTTTTTCCTCTCCCACTGCCCCTCCCCCTACTCATGCTCACTCACTCTCCTCTCTCTCAAATAAATAAAATTAAAAAAAACAACAACAAAAAAACAACCTAGTATTGTGACAAAGGTTTGAACTCTATGTTTTGTTTTCTCCATGATTTAAGAGACTAATACCTTTTTAAAGTATTTACTCTAAAAGCTAGTATTGTAACTTTGATTTGTAATTTCATATTTTTTCTACATAATTTAAGAGGGTAATGCATTTAAAATTATTATTAATTTATATTTTGTGACATCAACTGACAGAGCATGGAGCTATAAAGAAGCAGAGTTTTTTTATGTTACTGAAGTTAGCTGGTATAAATTCAAGTGTTAAATAATTTTCAGACCTTAAATGTAATCCTCATGATAACCACAAGGAAAATAGCTAAATATACACAAAAAGAAATGAGAAAAAAACTTAACTGATTCACTACAAAACCACTTAAAAGAAGATAGTAATACAGGAAATGAGGGACAAAAAATAACTATAAAGTATATAGAAAATAATAACAAAACAATGGGAGTAAGTTTCTTACCAATATTTAAATGTAAATGGATTAAACTGTCCAAAGGATAGAAATTGGCAGAATGGATAAAAATCACAAGATGCAACTGTTTGCTGTCTACAAGAGACTTATTTTAGGTACAAGACACCTAATAAAAGTGAAAGGAAGGAAAAAGGTACTCCATGCAAATACTAACCAAAAGAGAGCAAATGTGCTATAATAATATCAGACAAAATAAACTTACAGTTAAAGATGGTTACAGGAGAGGGGCGCCTGGGTGGCTCAGTGGGTTGAGCCTTTGCCTTCGGCTCAGGTCATGATCTCAGGGTCCTGGGATCGAGCCCTGCATTGGGCTCTCTGCTCAGCAGGGAGCCTGCTTCTCCCTTTCTCTCTGCCTGCCTCTCTCCCTACTTGTGATCTCTCTGTCAACTAAATGAATAAAATCTTAAAAAAAAAATGGTTACAGGAGATAAAGGACAATTAGATATTAATAAAAGGTTCACTACATCAAGAAGATATAACAATTATTTACATAACTGATGACAGACAAGCAAAATATATGAAGCCCAAACTAACAGCATTGAAGGAAGAAATAGATCTACATTAGTAATTGGAGAATTCAGTAGCCTATTTGCATTAATGAATAGAACAACCAAGCAGAAGGTAACACAGTAAACCAACCAGATCTAACAGACATATACAGCCACATGACTCATTTTCCAGGGTAGACCATATATTAGGCCACAAATTAATCTCAGTAGATTTTAAAAGATATGTAAGATAACAAATTATCTTCTCTGACCAAAATAAAGCTACAAATTAGTAACAAAAGGAAAACTCGGAATTTTGGCTCCTGGGTGGCTCAGTTGGTTAAGTGTTTGCCTTCTGCTCAGAACATGGACCCAGGAGATCGAGCTCTGCATCAGGCTTCCTGCTCCTTGTGGAGTCTGCTTTTCCCTCTCCTTCTGCCTGCTGCTCCCCCTGCTTGTGCGCTCTCTCTCTGTCAAATAAAATCTTGAAAAAATAAAAGGAAAACTCGGAATCTTATCACAAATATGTAGAAATTTAACAACCAGTGGATCGGATAAGAAATCACAAGGGAATTAGAAACCACTTAGAGACAAATGAAAATGAAAACACAACATGACAAAACTTATGGGATGCAGTGTAAGTGGTATCAAGGGGAAACTTTATAGCTATGAACAGTTACATTAAAAAATAAGAAATATAACAGTTCCACAACTAACTTTACAACTTAAGGAATGAGAAAAGAATACACTAAGCCCAATCTAACAGAAAGGAAATAGTAAAGATCAGAGCACTGATAAATGGAGATTAGAAAAACGATAGAGAAAATCAGTCAAACCACAATATAGTTCTTTGAAAATGTCAACAAAATGAATAAACCTTTAGTTAGATGGACTAAGAGTAAAAGAGAGAAGACTCAAATTAGTAAAATCAGAAATTAAAGTGGGGCATTATTATCAATTCTGTGGAAACAAAAAAGATTTTAAGAGTATTACTGAAGAACAATATGCCAACAAATTAGATAATCAGATAAAATGGACAAGTTCCTAGAAATACAAAAGCTACCAACACTCATGAAGAATTAGGTTGAATAGATCTGTAACTAGGCGAGAGATTAAAGCAGTAATCAAAACTTGCTCCCCAAACAAAACCCCTAGATCCAATGACGTCACTGGTGAGTTCTACCCAACATTTAAATAAGAACTAATACCAATATTTTTCAAGCTTTTTAAAAATTGAAGAGGAGGGAACATTTCTTAACTCATTCTATGAGACCAGCCTTACACTAATACCAAAGCCAGAAAAAAGACACTGTAAGAAAAGGAAACTATAGACCAATATCCCTTACGGATATTGATGCACAAATTTTCCACAAAATACTAGCAAATTAAGAAGTACTCAGATCTTGGCAGACCAAGTTCATACTTGTAGAGCCCAAGCAGTGGTTTTGCCCATCTCTAGAACCAAATCAGAAGTGCACTCTGACCAGTGACCTCATCAAGGTTCAGGTCTGCCTGATTTGGATCCTGAATTGAAGAGTTTTGATGGCATTAGATCTTGCTTTACCCACACTTATGAAAGGAGTCGTCATTTCTGCTCCACAGCATTACTTTTGGTCCCATTTGATTGGAAGAGCTGGTAGGAACACTTGATAATGCGTAACCTAGCAACACTCAAGCCTAGAAATGGATAAGCAAAGCTGCTTGTTTCAGGAGGAAAGCCAGTACCAGGCATGGACCATTCACCTGTTATATCCATGTAGGGGAATTAATCGATAGCTTCACCTCAGGCTAGTGGTAGCTCTCAACTTGGAAGCCTGTTTGGGAAAATTGGGAGTTGCTTAGAGGTTCCCCTCCCTCATTCTCCCTAAGCAGAGAGTTAAGCCCCAGCCCCACCTCCTGTGAAGCCTGGCGCCTAGCACCACCTGACAAAAATGACAACTAAAAGCTGTGTAACCCAGCAAAGCTTGAGCCAAGAGACAAGCTGGAAAGCTGATAGTCTGCAGAACAAAGCCAGTGGCCCTGTTTGGCCAGGGGACTTGGGGCATAGGTTGGCTTGAGTTAAGACCACAAAAAGTTTTACTAGCTTTAGAGCTGCTTTCCTTCTGCTCCTGGCCAGGGAAATTAGTTTGCAGCCCTGTTCATTGCAGAATATAAGCTTCAACCTGCTCCACCAGGGAAGCTAAGCATATGGGAAGCTGCATAGCCCATCCACTAGCCATACATACAGTGGCACTTGAAGAAAGCAGAGCTCATGGTTCTGCTAACTGTAGAACAAGTCTCATGGCCTCACCTAATCAGGGAATTCAGTATGTACTCTTGCCTGATTTTGATACCCAAACAAAGAACAGTATAGGCCCTGGGTCTTGTCTTGCTGCCCTGCCAGGTCAGGGTAACTAATTCATAGTCTTACCTACTGATAGGCATGGTACCCAACCATGGCTGTCTAATAAACCTGATGAGGGAACCCAGATAACAATGGAGCTCCTCCTTCAGTCTCACTTGGGCCAAGAATCAAGCCAGCAATCATGTCCCCCTGTTCTCAGCCAGTGGCATACCCTCACACCCCTATCCTCAGAGCTCAAGCAGTTGCCTTGTCTAAAAGTAAACTCTAAAGGGAAGTCCCACCTGCTTAAAAAGGATGGCCTTTATTAGCAGACATGCGCAGAAACCCCAAACCAAGCTGACTGGTGAAGAATTGTCTCTGCCAAAGCAAATCTGCAAAGTTGGGAAAAGAAGCCTGCTTACTCAAATGCACAACAAACACCAATGCAAGGAATCAAGGATCATTAAAAAAATCAGGTAAATATACCACCACCAAAGGAAATTAATAAAGCTTCAGTAACTGTACCTAAAGTAATGTAGCTCTGCTGTCAAAGAATTGAGCATAACCCATGTGAAGAAGTGTAGTGAATAAGAACACACAGACAATTAAATTAGGAAAACAATGCATGAACAAAATGAGAAGTTTAAAGAAATAGATGTCTTAAAAACAAATCCTAGGGGTGCCTGGGTGGCTCAGCGGGTTAAGCCACTGCCTTCGGCTCAGGTCATGATCCCGGGGTCCTGGGATCGAGCCCCACATCAGGCTCTCTGCTCGGCGGGGAGTCTGCTTCCCTCTCTCTCTCCACCTGCCTCTCTGCCTACTTGTGATCTCTCTCTCTGTGTTAAATAAATAAATAAAATCTAAAAAAAAAACAACAACAACAAATCCTAGAGTTGAAAAACACAATGACTGAATGGGAGAGTTCAATAAAGGAAGGATTAATGACCTGGAAAATAGAATACTTGACATTGTTCAGTTAGAGAAGAAGAAAGGAAAGAAAGAAAGGGAGAGAAAAAATAAAAAATAAAAGACAACCTAAGGACTTGTGGAACACAATGAAAAGAAACAATATTTATATCAGGGAGTTTCAGGAAGAAAAGAGAAAGGGATAGAAGGTATATTTCTATATTTAGATAGATATCTATCTAGATAGAAGATATATTTAGAGCAGTAATGGCTGAAAACTTCCCAAATCAGGGGATTAGAAATAGATATCCAGATCCATAAGGCCTTAAGGAACCTAAATAGCCAGACCCCAAATAGGACTACACCAGGACACATAATTGAAAAGTCAAAGACAGTGAATAGAAGTAGCAAGAGGAAAAGAGATGTAACATACAAGGGAACTTCTCTAAGATTATGGATAGAATTCTCAACAGAAAATTTGCAGGCCAGGAAAGAATGGGGTGACCAGTATTCAAAATATCAAAAGAAAATAACTGTCACAATAATTACTTTAAATGTAAACAGATGAAATTTTCCAGTCAAAATACATAGAATGGCTGAATGGGTAAAACAGGAAAAAGAACCAATGATAGAAGACTCACAAGAGAGCCACTTTAGCCTTAAAGACATAAATAGACTGAAAGTGAAGGGATGTAAGATTACTTTCTGAGTAAGTGGTAATCAAAACAAAACAAAAAAGCTGGGGCACATATACTTATTTCAGGGAAAGTAGATGTTAAACTAAAAACTGTAAAACAAAAGTTACTATATGATGATAAAGAAATCAACCCATCAAGAAGAGATAACAATTGTAAATTCGTATGTGCCCAACCTTGGATCACCAAAATTAAAGCAAATACTGACAAAGCTAAAAGAAAATGTAAATAGCAATACAGTAATAGTTGGGGACTTTATTTTTTTTTAAAGATTTTATTTATTTATTTGACAGAGATCACAAGTAGTCAAAGAGGCAGGCAGAGAGAGGGGAGGGGAAGCAGGCTCCCTGCTGAGCAGAGAGCCCGATGCGGGGCTTGATCCCAGGACCCTGAGATCATGACCTGAACTGAAGGCAGAGGCTTTAACCCACTGAGCCATCCAGGCGCCCCAGTAGTTGGGGACTTTAATACCCCACTGTCAATAATGGATACATCCAGCAAAGAATCCATAAGTAAACAGTAGATTTGAACACTATACCCAAAAGGACTTAACAAATAGATGCAGAACATTCTGTCTCAAAACAGTATACAATTTCTTTTCAAGCACACAAGGAACATTTTCTAGGATAGAAATAAGGGTATAAAACAAATCTTAGCAAATTCAAGAAGACTGAAATCATACCAACTATCTTCCCTGACCATAATGATATGAAACTGAAATAAATAACAAAAGAAAAACTAGAAAATTCAACATGGAAATTAAACAACACACTCCTGACCAACCAGAGGATCAAAGAAGAAGTTAAAGGGGAAATTAAAAAGTTTGAGACAAATGAAAGTGGAAATACAATATACCAGAGCTTACAGGATGCATCAAAACCAGTTTTAAGAGGGAAGTTCATAGCAGTAAACACCTACATTAAGAAACAAGAAAAATCTCAAATAAACAACCTAATTCTACATCATAAGGAACTATAAAAAGAGTGGACTGAGCCCCAAATTAGCAGAAGTAAGGAAATTAGAGTGGAAATAAATGAAATACAGAATAGGAAACAATAGAAAAGATTAACTAAAATAAGAGTTGGTTCTTTGTAAAGATAAAATTGACAATCATTTGCTGGACTAACCAAGTGAAAAAGAAGACTGAAATCTATAAAATTATAAATAAAAAAGGAAACATTATAACTGATACCCACAGAAATACAAAGGATCAAAAGATACTACTATGTACAACTGTATACCAACAAACTGAACAACCTAGAAGGAATGCAATGTATAAAAATTGAATTAGAAAGAAAGAGAAAATTCTGAATAGACCAGTTACTGGTGAAGAAATTGAGTCAGTAATCAAAAATCTTTCAACAAAGAAAGGCCCAAGACTAGATGATTTCGCTGGTATATTTTACCAAACATTTAAAGAATTCACACCAGTCCTTCTCAAACTCTTCTAAAAAACTGAAGAGGAGGGAATGCTTCCAAACTCCCTTTGTGGTACCAGCTGTACACTGATATGAAAGCTGGAACATAACACTAATAGAAATGAAAACTACAGGCCAATATTCCTCATGAATATAGATGAAATTAAAAAGATCATTCACCATGATCAAGTAGTATTTATCCCTGGGATGCAAGGATGGTTTGACATACCCAAATCTATCTAATACATCACAAATAGAATGAAAGAAGAGAAACACGATCATTTCAATAGATGGAGAAAGAACATTTGACAAAATTCAACATATTTGTGATTTTAAAAAAAACAACAACTTTGAATTAAGTATAGAAGTAATGTATGTCAACAATAAAGTCCATAAATTATGAGCCCACCACTAACACCATATTCAACAGATAAAGCTTTTCCTCTAAAATCAGGAAGAAGACAGGGCCGTCCACCCTCACCACATCTATTCAGTATAGTACTGGAAGTCTTATCCAGAAAAAAGAGGCAGGAAAAATAAATAAAAGGTATCAGAATTGGAAAGGAAGAGGGGGGTGCCTGGCTGGCTCAGTCAGTGGAGCGTGTGGCTCTTGATCTTGGGATTGTAAGTTCATGCCCCACGTTAGGTGTAAACATTACTTTAAAGAAAAAAAGAATTAGAAAGGAAAAAGTAAAATTTGTCTCTATTCTCAGATGACATGATTTTATGTATAGAAAAGACTAAACTAAAAACATCTAATCAATAAATTCAGTAAAGTTTCAGGATACAAAAGCAACAAATAAAAATCAGTATTTTCTGGGGTGCCTAGGTGGCTCAGTCAGTTAGGCATCCAGTTTTTGTTTTTGGCTCAGGTCATGGTCTCAGGGTCATGAGGTTGAGCCCCAGGTTGGTCTCTGAGCTCAGTGCAAAGTCTGCTTGGAATTCTTCCCGTCTGCCCCTCCTCCTGCTCAAGGTTGCTCTCTCTCTCTTTCTTTCTCTCTAATAAATAAATAAAATCTTTAAAAATACCAGTCATGCAGCCACTCTGGAAAACAGTATACAGGTTCCTGAAAAAGTTGAAAATATAGCTACCCTATGAACCAGCAATTGCACTACTGGGTATTTAACCTAAGGATACAAATGTAGTGATTCAGAGGGAATAGATGCACCCGAATGTTTATAGCAGCAATGTCTACAATAGCCAAACTATGGAAAGAGCCTAGATGGCCCTCAATAGATGAATGGATAAAGAAGATGTGGTATATATACAATGGAATACTATGCAGCCATCAAAAAGCCCTAAAATCTTGCCATTTGTAATGACATGGATGGGACTAGAGGGTGTTATGCTAAGCGAAATAAGTCAATCAGAGAAAGACAATTACCATATTATCTCACTGATATGATGAATTTGAGAAACAAGACAGAGGATCACAGGGGAAGGGAAGGAAAAATGAAACAAGATGTAACCAGAGAGAGAGATAAACCATAAGAGACTCTTAATCTCAGCAAACAAACTGAGGGTTGCTGGAGGGGTAGGGGAGTAGGAGGGATGGAGTGGCTGAGTGATGGACATTGGGGAGGACATGTGCTGTGGTGAGTGCTGTGCATTGTATAAGAATCAAGAAGGGAAACGATCTCTGAAAACTTTAAGACTTCAGTGAGAGAAATTGAAGAAGGCAGAAATAAATATAAAGGTAACTTTGTGTTCATGGACTGAAAGAATTAATATTGTTAAAATGTAAATATGACCAAAAGCCATCTATGGACTCAACACAATCCCTAACAAGATTCCGAAGACATTTTTTACTGAAGTTAAAAAAAAAAATCCTAAAATTTGTATGAAGCCACAGAAGACCTCCAAAAGCCAAAGTTATCCTGAGAAAGAACAAAGCAGGAGACTTCATACCTCCTAATTTCAAGCTATAGTATGAAGTAACAGTAATTAAAGCAGTATGATACTGGCATGAAACCAGAGAAATAAAGCAATGAAACAGAATCAAGATCCCAGAAATAAACCCAAGTATATATGTTCAATTAATTTTTGACAAGGGAGCTAATACTACTCAATTGAGTGAAGAGAGTATCTTAAATAAATGGTGCTGGGAAAATTGAATACTCATGTTTAAAAGAATGAAACTTCACCTCAATCTTATACCACTTACAAAAATTTAACTCAAAGTGGAATTTAAAGACCTAAATGTAAAACTGAAACCATGAAACTCTTAGAAGAAGATACAGGAGAAAAGTTCCTTGACATGGGTCTCAGCGATGACTTTTTTGGATAAAGCACAAGCCATAAAATCAAAATTGAACAAGTGGGATTACATCAAACTAACAAGTTCTGCACAGCTAAAGAAACTATCAACAAAGTGAAAAGGCAGTCTACTGAATGGGAAAAAGTATTTGCAAACCATATACCTAATGAGGGCTTATTATTCAAAATGCATTAAAAAAAACTCATACAACTCAATAGAAAAAAGCAATCAATGTAATTAGCAAGTGTTCAAAGAACATGAATATGTATTTTTCCGAAAAAAGATATATAAAAGGCCAGTAGGTACATGAAAAGATGCTCAACATCACTAGTCATGGGGAAATGAAACTCAGACCACAGTGAGATATTACCTTAGACCTGTTAGAATGGCCACCATCAAAAAGACAAGAAATAACAAATGCTGGTGAGGATGTAGAGAAATGGGAATACTTATGTTCTTGTTGGTGGGATCATAAATTGGTGCAGCTGCTATGGAAAACAGTATGGAAGATCCACAAAAAAATTAAAACTAGAACTACCATATGTTCCAGCAATTCCACTTCTGGGAATATATCCAAAGGAAATGAAAACACTAACTCAGGAATCACCCCCTTCATAGCAGCGTTATTTACAATAGCCAAGACATGGAAACAAGTGCTCATCACCGGATAAAGAAGTGGTATGTGTATGTCTGTGTGTATACACACATACACAGTAATATTATTCAGCCATAAATAAGGAAATTCTGCCATTTGTGACAGTATGGATGGATCTTGAGGGCATTATGCTAAATGAAGTATGTCAAACAGGGAAAGACAAATACTGTATATGATCTTAAATGTGGAATCCAAAAAGTAAAACAGAAACCAAACTCAGAAAAAGAGGTCTGACTTGTGGTTATAGAGGCAGGGATTGCAGGGAGCAGGAATTAGAGAAAGATGGTCAAAAGGTACAAAGTTGGAGTTATAAGAAAAATAAGTACTAGAGATGTAATGTACAACAGGATGACTGTAGTTACCACTGCTGTAGGATATGTGGGAAAGTTGTTATGAGTAAATCCTATGAGTTCTCATTACAAGAATTTTTTTTCATGTCTTTTTATTGAATCTAAATGAGATGGTAGATGTTAACTAATTTTATTATAATCATTTCACAAAATATATAAGTCAGATCTTAATGTTGTACACATAAAATGGATAATCATGATATATGTTAATTATATTTCAATAAAATGGGGAAAAAAGTATATTATACTTCATTAACGAGTGGCTGACTGATTAGAATGATGCCTTTTACAAATCATAGCAAACATTTAGTGAGCACTTAATATTGGACACACAGACATACGCACAAGTGGTTAAGATGGTTACATAGGGAAAGAAAGAAAGAAGGAAAAAAAGATTTTTCTGTATGCCAGATCATAAGGAACTTAATAAATACTAGTTACAAGAATGACTCCTTCCCTTCATTTTCTGCTAGTCTGTGATCTCTTGCACCCTTTTCATTTTACCATGCTTCCTTTGCAAAAACACCCTGATGTCAGCTTTTCAATTTCTCTTTTGTATACCCTGACTGCTGAGCACTGCTAAAGAAAGTCATGTAACCACGTAGACTGGATTCACTAAAATTAACCATTTCCAGCATCATTGAAATCTGCCATAATGGCAGTCCTACATGTCCTTAAGCAACCACTCCTATTTACCTTTCTTTTACCTATTTCCTCAAATCTGCCATACTTCCTCATACTTAACTGCCAGCACTTGTTGATACTGGATAATACGTGTTTTAAAATATCTTTGCCAGTATGAACAAAAAGTGCTATTGTTGTTTTTTATTTGGATTTCAGTGATTCTACTGAGAATGAATATTTAAAATATGTTTATTGAATGTTTGTGAATTGCTTGTTCATGTCCTCTGCAATTTTTCTACTAGGTTTGGTCTTACTATTTCCTATTCTTTATATGTAAAGAATACTAACTGTCATTTTTATTACAAATATTTTCTCCAAGTTATCATTTGCCTTTTAATTTACCTGTAGTATTTTCTAACAAATTTACTTTTAATTTTTACGTTGTAAAGTGTCAGGTTTTTTTTTTTTTTTTTAATGTATTTATTTGTCAGAGAGAGAGGAAGAGAGAGTGAGCGAGCACAGGCAGACAGAGTGGCAGGCAGAGGCAGAGGGAGAAGCAGGCTCCCTGCCGAGCAAAGGAGCCCGATGTGGGACTCGATCCCATGACGCTGGGATCATGACCTGAGCTGAAGGCAGCCGCTTAACCAACTGAGCCACCCAGGCGTCCCTGTCAGGTTTTTTAATGTATGATTTCTTCCTTGGGAGTATGTGATGCTTAAAAACTCTGGACAAAAATGGGCAGAGGACATGAACAGACATTTCTGCAAAGAACACATCCAGATGGCCAACAGACACATGAAAAAGTGTTCCACATCACTCGGCATCAGGGAAATACAAATTAAAACCACAATGAGATATCACCTCACACCAGTCAGAATGGCTAAAATTAACAAGTCAGGAAATGACAGATGCTGGCAAGGATGCGGAGAAAGGGGAACCCTCCTACACTGTTAGTGGGAATGCAAGCTGGTGCAACCGCTCTGGAAAACAGCGTGGAGGTTCCTCAAAAAGTTGAAAATAGAACTACCCTATGACCCAGCAATTGCACTACTGGGTATTTACCCTAAAGATACAAACATAGTGATCTGAAGGGGCACGTGCACCCGGATGTTTATAGCAGCAATATCTACAATAGCCAAACTATGGAAAGAACCTAGATGCCCATCAACAGATGAATGGATAAAGAAGCGGTGGTATATATACACAATGGAATAGCAGCCATCAAAAGAAATGAAATCTTGCCATTTGCAACGACGTGGATTGAACTAGAGGGTATCATGCTTAGTGAAATAAGTCAATCAGAGAAAGACAACTATCATATGATATCCCTGATATGAGGAAGTGGAGATGCAACATGGGGGGTTTGTGGTGTAGGAAAAGAAGAAAAGAAACAAGATGGGATTGGGAGGGGGACAAACCATAAGTCACTCTTAATCTCACAAAACAAACTGAGGGTTGCTGGGGGGAGGGGGGAGGGTAAGGGGGGTGGGGAAATGGACATTGGGGAGGGTATGTGCTATGGTTAGTGCTGTGAAATGTGTAAACCTGGCAATTCACAGACATGTACCCCTGGGGATAAAAATATATGTTTATAAAAAATAAAAAAAAAATTATTAAAAAAAAAACAGGGAAAAAAAGAAAAAAAAACTCTGGACAATCAGAAAATACACTTAGAATTTAATATATGATAAAGTTAGCATCTGACAATGGGAAAATGTTAGATTATTTAATAAAATTATTTAGATTCATGTTCTTAGATGTTTTTGTGGTTTCATTTTTACATCAAATTTTTAATCTACCTGAAGTTTATTTTTGTCCATGCTGGGGAGGAAGGATCTTACTTATTTTTCCTAAATGGTTACCCATTTATTGTATTTTATTTTTACTCAAAAAATACTAAGTTCTTCTGTGTTTTATTTCTCTTATAAAGTTAAAATCAGAGTTGCAAGAAAATAGGAAAATAAAATGGATAATAAAATAGAAAAATAAAATGGATGACAAGGGATCTTTCAATTAAAACCTAGAACAGGATAGGAGATAAACAGGGAAAGAAAGTGATTGTAATTTAAATATTTTAAGTACAAGTTATGTGAGTTTATTACAATGCATGGGTTATGACTGTTACGGTTTTTGTTGCTATTATCACTAATTTGTATCCTGAAATGTTTTTCTCAGATATAAATTAGGCTATACTTAGGGATATTTTAATGTTAAGTTGAGATTGGAATATGATACTGTTTACAGCTTGCATGTTGCTTACATCTGCAGCCATTTCAGGTTTCTTTCAAGAATTATCTTTCTTTCATTAAATTTTAATGTTCCATATTTTATATTTCTCTTATTCTGCATCTTGTAAATCACTCAATTCTTCTAAAAAGATTCTAGCCTTATAAAGAAAACACTGCTTACTCAGAATGGTCTTATCAGCAAAGCACCCAAGTAGAAATTTTTGTTAATAAAATTTTAAGTGGATAGTAAAATTGTTGGGAAGAATGGCCTTCAAAATGAAGGCATAGCCAGAAATGAGCTCTTTATATGATTCCTTCTGTGCTTTTAAAAAGACATATCTGGGAACTAAATTTATTCACCAAGAAAAAAAGAAAATTTAAAGACATCATTTTATTGACAGTTGTACTGTAAGGACCTATTAGCCAGAGGCATCCTTCCGTTAAACAAAAACCTTGTTGTTTAACCCTTAAGCTGTCCCTGCTCCCCTTCCCCCAGGGGACTGACTTAAAAACACGTCCCCGAAACCAGCCTCAGGTAACAAAGCCCAGATACAAGGTTGGTCAGGCCAGGTGGAGACATCCAATCAGTGGAGGGATGCATACTGTCTCCCTAGCTACCAAGGAGTATGGGCCCCGCCCTTTGGGAGCCTTTTGGGCGCCAGTTCTAACCAAGGTGATAGGCTAGATCAAATGTCTACTATAGGGTAAATTGTAATTCAATTGGTCACTTATATGTGACCTAACGACTGTGGAGTTTCCTCTGTGTGTTACAATCTCATTGGTCACTTGAGTGCGGCCAGGCCCAACCACATGGCCCTTGCCCTTAAAAGCTAATCTGTGAAACAGAGAAGGGTCGCCCTCTCTTGCAAGAGGTGCAGCCGTGAATGTTCGGTTTGATTATTTTTTTAATATTTTATTTATTTGACAGAGAGAGATCACAAGTAAGGCAGAGAGGCAGGCAGAGAGAGAGAGAGAGGAGGAAGCAGGCTCCCTGCCTAGCAGAGAGCCCGATGCGGACTCTATCCCAGGACCTTGAGATCATGACCTGAGCTAAAGGCAGAGGCTTAACCCACTGAGCCACCCAGGCGTCCTCGGTTTGATTCTTGATGTCTTAAGAGCTTTTGGAATTTTTTATGGTGCAGCCTTTTCATTTTCTTCTAAAACAGAGCACCTGTCTATACAAAGGATGAAAAGTGTCATGGTGAACAGTCACAGGAAGAATAACTGTTTAGTTTATATAGTGCTGTATATATTTTTTTAATATATTTTTTATTTATTTGACAGAGAGAGAGAGATCACAAGTAGGCAGAGAGGCAGGCAGAGAGAGAGAGGGAAGCAGGCCCCCTGCTGAGCAGAGAGCCCAATGCGGGACTCGATCCCAGGACCTCAGGATCATGACCTGAGCCGAAGGCAGAGGCCTAACCTACTGAGCCACTCAGGCGCCCCTAGCGCTGTATATTTTTTAAAAAGAGAGGTTCTAACATATGGAATGTGAATTTTCAGACTAAATGTTTTTAAATGTGGATTTTTTATAGTTCAGCTTTATCATTTGGAAAATGTACATAAAGTTATGGATGTGTACTTTCTAAAGCACTTTTGTACATTAATAAGTATTAATGGTAACTTTATTTATGAATTTTGGATATTTTTATAAAACATTGTTGATTCTCAGTGTTTACATAATATAAACAAAAACATCAAGTAAACTTTTTAAGTGGAGATGTAACTGGCAGTACACAAATCTTAAGTTTACAGTTAGTTGAATTTTTTATTTGTATATGCTCATTAATCTCCACCCAGATCAAGACATAAAATATATCTAGCACCTCAGAAGGCTTCTTTGTGCCTTTTCTCAGTACTGACTTCTATTTCCTGTTTTTGTGTGCTATTGAAATTCACATAAATAGATTGATACAGTTGAACATTTTTGGCTCTGACTCCTTTCATTTAATGTATCTGTAAAATTCATCCATGTTGTCTATGGTAGTTCATCTTTAAATTATTAAAAAATGTATTCTGGGGGTGCCTGGGTGGCTCAGTGGGTTAAGCCTCTGCCTTCAGCTCAGGTCGTGATCTCTGGGTCCTGGGATCGAGCCCCACATCGGGCTCTCTGCTCAGCAGAGAGCCTGCTTACCCCTCTCTCTCTCTGCCTGCGTCTCTCCCTACTTGTGATCTCTCTGTCAATTAAAAAAAAAATGTATTCTGCATTCAAATAAGCATTACAAATATTTTCTCCCAATTTTGATCTGCCTTTTTATTCTCTTGATGGTGTATTTTGATGACCATAAGTTCTTCATATTAATTTTGTCCTATATCCTAACTTTTATTCATTTAATCTTTTCCTGCTCCCAGGTCATTAAGTTATCCTTACATGTATTTTCTAAGAAGCTTGGTGCTTTAGCTTTTACATTTAGGTCTTTGGTCCATCTCAAATTAATTTTTGAGTATGCTGTAAGGTAGGGGTCAAGGTTAAAATCTTTCCCATTTGAATATCTAGTAGATCAAGCACTATTTATCATAAAGTCAATCCTTTCCCACTGAATTGCAGTGGAAACATTGTCAGAAATCACAAGACCATATATATGTGGATTTGTTTTATAAATGTTTATTCTATTCCCATTGGTTTATTTGTCTGTCCTTGCACCAATACCACACTATCTTGTATAAAGTTTAACCATTAGAAATATATTTCACTTAGATGAAATTAAATTGAAGCGAGAGTATTAATTAGATATTTTTCTTCTTTCAATTTTCTGACCATTATTTTTTACTACATTATTAGTAAAATTGTAAATCATGTTTATGCGACAACTGCCATAATTTTCACTTTGCCTTTGAAGTGTGATTCTGAGCTATTGCTAATCTGATAGATGTGTGTAAAAGTGCTTCATAGAATGTCAGTTTATTGAATGAAGTGAGTTCAAGTAGTACTTGTATCATTTATCATTGACTCTGCTAACAGAGGCATGACTTTTGTTTCAAATTTGCACAGCTTTTAAAGACCTTAATTCAAGAGGGTAAAAAGAAGTTTCTCATCAGTTTTTATTGGTGCATAAAATTTCTGTCATTGGCCTTCTGTTTTGATTGGCAACTGACAAACTATGAATTTTTGAAAGATACTCTGTAAGATTTTTTGTTGTTGTTATTTCCAAATGATACTATACTATAGTTTATAACTTAGAAGAAGAAATTGCACATTAAAAATTGGGGTCTTAATCATACAGTGTATATAGCTATACTGAAGCATCCCTGGAGGATTTGTTAAATTCTTGGTTTTTTTTGTGTGTGTGTGTGGAAGGTTTTGGGAAACTGAGATACACACACACACACACACACACACATACACACATTTCCTCTGGTTTATATAGCTGCCTATTTCTGTATTAAAGCTGTCAGAGTGCTGGCATATCTTACTGATTTATAATTATCTAAAGATTCCCCTGAGTCATTTTTTATATGACTAGCTTCTGTGCATTTTATATTACTTATGTAAATGCATACATGTATATATAATACCTGTATATTCTAATTTAATTTCTAAAAGTATAAGTACACTTATTTTATTAAACAAATATTTTAAAACATTGGAAATACAAAGAACAAAATAACAGTCATCAATCCCTGTTATCCTGAATTAATTGCTGTTAGTGGGTTGACATGTTTCATTCAGTTTGGGTGATAGATGGATCTATTATTTTTGTAAAGTTGATATGCATAAACTCATTATAAGGATTCAAACCATGCAGAAAAACACAAAGATGAAAGTTTTTAAAATTCCTTTCATTTAGAAATAATATTAAGTAACCATCATTACCATCAGTTTTTTTTATTTTTTAAGATTTTATTTATTTATTTGACACAGAGAGAGAGAGAGAGCATGGAGGGGTACTGGTAGAGGGAGAAGCAGGCTCCCCACTGAGCAGGCAGGTGGATGTGGGGCTCTATCCAGCACCCTGGGATCATGACCTGAGCTGAAGGCAGATGCTTAACGAATTGAGCCACCCAGGCGCCCCTCATTGCCATCCATTTAACAACACTTTAGATATCTTTTTTAATTGGGTGAATGAATAGAAAATACTTTTATAAAGATGACTTCATATTCTAGAGTCTTTCAATTTGAATTAGAATTTAATACAAAAAAGGAAACAAAACTGAAAGAGGTGTGAAACTTGAAATAAATATTTTCCATGGGAGATACTTTTTCTTCAATTGTGGTTTCAGCCTTGGCTTCATGTATTTTGGGACTCTGTTATATGCACACATTTCTAATTCTCATGTCTTCTTCTTTTTTTTTTTTCTAAAGATTTTATTTATTTATTTGACAGAGATCACAAGTAGACAGAGAGGCAGGCAGAGAGAGAGAGAGAGAGGGAAGCAGGCTCCCTGCTAAGCAGAGAGCCCGAGGCGGAACTCGATCCCAGGACCCTGAGATCATGACCTGAGCCGAAGGCAGCAGCTTAACCCACTGAGCCACCCAGGCGCCCCTCATGTCTTCTTAATAATAAACATAAAATATCCTTCTTTGTTTCTAGTAGCAGTTTTTGTTTGAAGACTTTATTTTGTCTGAAATTAGTATAGCTACTGTAGCTCTCTTGGTTTTTGTTTGCAAGGTTTATCATTTGCCGTCCTTTCACTTTCAACCTTTTTGTGTCTTTAAATGGAAAGTGTTTCTTGAAAACAACATATAGATGGTTGGATCATTCTTTTTAAAAAAAAAAAATTCTTTTTGCCAGTCTGCTTTTTGGATGGCGTGTTTAATAAATTTACATTTAACTTAATTGCTGATAAGGTAGTGCCATTTTGCCATTCTTGTATGTCTTAACTGTTTTTGTTCCTCTGTTCCTCTGTAACTGCCTTTTTTTGTGTTAATACTTTCTGGTATGCTACTTTCATTCCCTCTAGTAATTTAAATAATTACTATTTATTTAAATAAATGTGTGTGAGAGTTTTGAGCGTAGTTAGTTTCTTAGTGGTGCCCTGGGAATTACAATTAACATCTTAAATTGTAGCAGTTCAGGTTAATACCAACTTACTTTCAATAGCGTGTTAAAGTTTTACTCCTACATAGCCCAGTTTTTCTCTTCTTTTACAGTTATTTTTACAAATTACATCTTTTGACATTGTGTGCTCAGTAACATGGAATTATAATTATTGCTTCATGCAATTGTCTTTTTTTTTAAAGATTTTATTTATTTGACAGAGAGAGATGCAATTGTCTTTTAAATCAGGGAAAAAATAATTACAAATGGAAAGTACATTAATATTGTCATGTATTCACCTATGTCAGAACCTTTACTGCTGTTCTTTATTTCTGCATAAGAGTTTAAGTTACTGTCTAGTGTCCCTGTGCTTTAACCTGAAGGATTTCCCATATTTCTTGTGGAACAGGTTTGTTAGTGAACAGTTTTTGTTTTTGATGATTGGGAATGTCAGTTTCTCCTTCATTCTTGAAGGATAGTTTTACTGAATATAGAAATCTTTTGTTGACAGTCTTTCTTTCAGCCCTTGAATATGCCATCCAGTGGCTTTTTTTTTTTTAAAGATTTTATTTATTTATTTGACAGAGATCACAAGTAGGCAGAGAAGCAGGCAGAGAGAGAGGGGGAAGCAGGCTCCCCGCTGAGCAGAGAGCCCGATGCGGGGCTTGATCCCAGAACCCTGGGATCATGACCTGAGCTGAAGGCAGAGGTTTTAACCCACTGAACCACCCAGTAGCCCCTATCCAGTGGCTTTTAGTCTCCATGTTTTCTGATGAGAAATCAGCTGTTAATCTTAGAATCCTTTGTCATAATCAGTTACTTCTCTCTTCTACTTTCAAATTCTCTGTCTTTTGACAGTTTGATTGTGATGTGTCTCAGTGTGGATCTATTTAAGTTTATTCTGTGTGGAGTTTGTGATGTTTAAATTAATGTTTTGTTTTAATCACATTTGTGAAGTCTTTGTCATTCTTTCTTCAGATGTTCTTCCTGCCTTCTTCTCTTCTAAGATCCCCATGTACTTAGGTTGCTGGTGTTCCATAGGTATCTGAAACTCTGTGAATTTTCTTTCATTTTTTGTCTTCTGTGGATAACTTTAATTGATCTGTCTTCAAGTTCACTGATCATTTATTCTGCCTACTCAGGTGTGCCATTGAATCCCTATAGTGAATTTTTCATTTTAGTAATTTTCAACTACAAAATTTCTATTTGGTTATTTTTTTTAAGTCATTTCTATCTGTTGATGTTCTCTATTTGATGAGACATTGTTCTCAAACTTTAGTTCATTAACATGGTTTCCCTTAGTTTTTTTGACCATATTTAAAATAGCTGATTTAAAGTTTTTTGTGTTTTTTTTTAAAGATTTTATTTATTTGTCAGAGAGAGAGGGAGAGAGAGTGAGTGAGCATAGGCAGAGTGGCAGGCAGAGGCAGAGGGAGAAGCAGGCTCCCTGCTGAGCAAGGAGCCCGATGCGGGACTCGATCCCAGGACGCTGGGATCATAACCTGAGCCGAAGGCAGCCACCCAACCAACTGAGCCACCCAGGCGTCCCTGATTTAAAGTTTTTGAGTAGTAACTCAAGGGTTTGGGCTTCCTCAGGAAAAGTTCCTATTGACTTTTTTTTCTGTGCACAAACCATATTTTTTTGTTTCTTTGTATGTCTTACATTTTTTGGTTTTGTTGCTTTTATGAAGGAGGGGGGATTTTCAGAGGTCCATACTTCACCATTCCTTCTGATATCACCTATATATTAACTTTCTATATAAAACATTCCTAATATAAATCCAGATATTTAAAAATTTTTACACCTTTCTATCTGACACAAGGCTATTGACTCTTCCATGGACTTCTGAGATTTTACAAATAAAGCAAAATCTGTCTAGGGGTGCCTGGATGGTTTAGTGGATTAAGCCTCGGCCTTCAGCTCGGGTCATGATTTCACAGTCCTGGGATCGAGCCCTGCATTGGGCTTTCTGCTGAGCAGGACCCCGGTCCCCCCCCACCTCGACATACTTGTGATCCCTCTATCTCTCTGTCAAATAAATAAATAAAATCTTTTAAAAAATCTGTCTATATTAGTATTGTAAGTACTCAGAAAAATGTGTTTCAAAAAATTCAGAGAGATGTCTTCTTGGATATCGTGATGCTGGCAAGTAGAGCTAGTGAACTTGGCATACCTTTCACTAAGTGCCTACTTAGTCCTTACAGAATCTCTCTGACGCTCTGAGAAGTTAAAGAGCTTACCCAGGACCATACAACTAGTAAATGGTAATCTAAAATGTAAAACTAATCTTTAACTTGAGTACTTAAGATTTTGGTGGCAGTGTTACACTGTATAGAATACAGTACGTACTGTATTTTTGTGAAGTGTGTAGCCCATTGGCCAATGCCCTGAAAAATTACCTATGGTGCTTATTGAAAGGAAGATTCCTCGGCCACAAACCCATGCATACTGAACCAAAATCTCTTGAGATTTCCACCAGGGGTGGATGATGATTCTCAGTTATGTTACTGTTGGGGGATTGCTGGTTTCTGGATTGCCTTTTTCTTATGACTTCGGCTAAAAAAACAAAACAGTAGGCCATTTCAAGTTTGTATAAAAATATAATTCTACAGTTCAAAAACCACTAAGTTTTCTTATAACTTTTTGAATTTTAGAAGTACAAATTCTGCACTGCTGTGAGAAGACCATATTCTGTAATAATATAACAAAAAACTTTTATGTCACTTTCTATGCTTATTAGTATAAGCTACGGAAAAATATTTTGTAATATGTCAAAGCTTTACATCTTTTTTTTTTTTTAAAGATTTTATTTGACAGACAGAGATCACAAGCAGGCAGAGACAGGCAGAGAGAGAGGAGGAAGCAGGCTCCCTGCCGAGCAGAGAGCCCAATGTGGGGCTCGATCCCAGGACCCTGGGATCACGACCTGAGCCGAAGGCAGAGGCTTTAACCCACTGAGCCACCCAGGCATCCCAAAGCTTTACATCTTTTATATGTATTATTTAACTATGAGTTGCATTTAGTCATGCATTAAATTTCAGTGGAAAAATATAAGCAGTGGATGAACTGCCCTTTATTTTAGGTTGAACTCCCACCACCTGATCTTGGACCAAGTTCGGCATTAAATCAGACACTCACATTGTTGCGTGAAGTTTTGGCCTCTCACGATTCTTCAGTTGTACCATTAGATGCCCGTCAAGCTGACTTTGTGCAAGTATGTTATAAGTCATTTTTAATAATTACTTATTGCTCGTCTATTATACATTCTGCTGAAATTCTGGAATTTTATAACCCATACATTTTAACAATCCTTCTCATTGATTCTTCCTTCAAATATTGAACCAGGTCTCTTTATTTTTGAAGAGTATTTTATTCAGAGATGCTCGTCGTAAAAAACATTATGATTACTGTAACATTTAATCTTTTTAAAACGTACTTCTGTAAGTTGGCCCCCTTCCAATTAGTTTGACTTTCGTTCTGAAGTACTGTTTTTTTTTTTAAGATTTTATTTATTTATTTGAGAGAGAGACAGTGAGAGAGCATGAGCAAGGAGAAGGTCAGAGGGAGAAGCAGACTCCCCGTGGAGCTGGGAGCCTGATACGGGACTTGATCCCGGGTCTCCAGGATCATGACCTGAGCCGAAGTCAGTCGTCCAACCAACTGAGCCACCAGGCATCCCTCATTCTGAAGTACTGTTAACCCAGGCCTGTATCACTGATTGGGGAATAAATAATAAATTTCATTTTGTTTTTCATTTATAGGTTTTATCGTGTGTCTTGGATCCTCTCCTCCAAATGTGTACTGTATCTGCCAGCAATTTAGGCACAGCTGACATGGCCACTTTCATGGTCAATTCACTGTATATGATGAAGACAACACTAGCTCTGTTTGAGTTCACTGACAGACGTCTAGAAATGCTGCAGTTTCAGGTAAATTTTACCGTAAGATGACAGTTCACTGTGATGGGGCCTTTTTTCTGTATATGATCTCAGTTACTGGCCTTAATCCAATTTCAGTGACCTACTTTTTATAAATCCTTTGGTATAGTCTGATAGAAGTCCACATACACACACATACACACACAAACACACACTTGGTATTTTGGATTTGTTTGGGGGAAGCTAGAATATATAATAAATATGATACTTTATTCAAACCATAGTTTGTGATGATGGAATGAAGCTTTTCTTATTGATTGGAACAGTTATTCTGTATGCAGATTTCAGTTTCTGAACTGTGAATAATATGCTATATTTTTCAAGCTTTCTAGCTAGTGCAGAAGGTGTTACAGAGGACAGATATATTTTTATCTATGTGTAAACCAGTGTTAGGCAAAACATTACAGTTTGTTATACCAATGACTCTAGTCCTATAAGCCAAATGGTATCACTTAAGAGTTTGTAAAGTGGCTAAAACAAAGCATTTTGTAAAATTTACCAGATACTTGGCTTCTGATTTTAAAATAGTGAGTTTTGGTAAATATAATGTTTTTAAGAAAAAACTCTGAGTGTTCTGTGTTATTACAAGTATGTAAGTAATTTGGCAGTGGCTATGGTAAAAATTCATTTGTAAAGTTTTAGGAGTTTCTAAGGAATAAGCTTTGGTACATCTAAACTTGTGATATTTTCTAATTTCTAATTCCTTTTAAAAGAAATATAATGAAGTCTGATTAATTTTTCTTATATAACTTTTTTTGTGGAATTAGTAAAATTCTTTTTTCTTAAATTTCATTGGTTTTGACTGTATTTATCACTAATTCAACCCCAAACTCTGCCATTTGTCTCAATCTTAAGAAGTTCAGATATATCAGGAATTCATGGGTCTGTTTTATCCCCAGTTATCTGTGTTTCTTAACTATTCCGTGGTTATGTTTTGCATTCCAAGGGTACAGGCCCCAGTGTGTAAGTACGTGTGAAGCCTATGCTTATTCCATGCTTGCTGATTGGCTGTTGGCCAATGCTGGTTGTGTGGGTCAGCCCCAGAGTCAGTGGTAGAGAGGACTGCACAATGATGCAGATATGGAAGATGTGGTATATTTAGGCCCTCCAAAGAAAGTTCACCTTGTGGAGTAGAGGATTCTTGATTTTCAGAGCTTTCCTATCAATTGTCTATTAATTTTCTTCCACTCTTACTTGCCTTCTTCCAGTGTTTCAAGAAAGGAGTTCAGGCTAGTCTGATTCTTTCTTTGTGGTAACTTAGTCTGTCCATCTGGAAGCATGTAAGGATTTTCCTTCGAGTTGAGATATTTCCTCGGGATATTTTTTGGCATGTCTCTTTTTCTGTTATTTCCATTTGGATTTTGCAGAGCCATTTCAGTCTGAAGATTCAACCCTTTCTTTTGCTCAATAAAGTTTTTTACTATCTAATTAATTATCACTTTTCCATCTGTTACTTTTTATATTCTGAAGCTCTTGCCCCTTAGTTGGTTTTATCTCCAGAATCTCTCTTCTAATTTCTTTTTATACTCTAATTTAATCTTTCTTTGATGTTACTGTATTACTTTTCTTCTGTTCTTCTTCAGATACTCATTTGGTTCTTAGCAGTAACTTTTTCATCAAATGTTTATATTTGCACATCTTGTTGTTCTTTGATTTCTAGTAAGTCTAATGACCAAGGGCTCTAATTGTAGTTTCTTGGACATTCACTTAAAAAAAGGTTAAAGAACTCTGTGTCTTTTAGTAGAGTTGCCTCCAGAAAAGATATTTGTTCTCATTATTCAGATGAGTTTTCTCTTAGAATATACTCACCTCTTTTAAGTTAGTTGTAAGTTTTTTAATGGGAGAGGTGCTCGGCTATTGGCAAGCATCCAGATATTAATAGCACCATTAGTAGTAAACTGCTCCATGGACAAACAACCTGGTAAAACTGAGGGAACTCCCTGGTCAAGAAAAGATGGAAGACCCCCAAACTCTTGGGCCTATACTGGTAAAAGTAAGGGAGCAGCAGACTTCTTCCCACTAAGGGATATTTCAGCCCATCAGGGTAGTCTGACATGTGTGGATTTTGCCCCCGTTAGCATTAGATGGATTCCTCAAAGATAATACGAAGCAGATGAGCACATACAACTCACATCTGCTAGCTTGAGCAGCTCCTAACCTTAAATCTTTGCCCAACCTTCTGCTGGTCCTCAACTCTCCCCTGATTCTAACAAACCTGCTTCTCCATATGGCACATTCGATTTGTTGAGTCGGTCCAGGAAGTTGGAAGGGTAAGGGAAATGTGGAGGTCAGGAACATCAGGCCTTCATCTTCCCAGAAGTCTTTCTAAATATTTTATTTTACACCGTTGTTATTTTTTACTGTTTATTGTTTTTTATTTGTGTTTTGCTTAGTGCCATCTTTTAAAAGAACTGACAAATCAGATTTTTTGACTAGTGACTAGCCCTAGAGTCCTCTTCAGTTATTTTTAAAGTGAGACTTTCTCTTCCTTTTGTAGGAAGACTTCCTCTTTGGGGAAGGAAAAGCTTTGTTACAGAAGCAGCCCTTGTGGCTCATGGTCTGGCCTCATAGCCACCGCAAGGAGCACGTCCCTGATGAAGAGCTGACTCCATGGTGGTCTACTTCTACTCTCATCAGTCTTATTCCCCTTTTAAAGTATTTTCTTTCTGTTGTGTTGTGTTTTAGATTGAAGCACATTTGGACACACTTATAAATGAGCAAGCTTCCTATGTTTTAACTAGAGCAGGCTTGAGTTCTATCTATAACACCGTACAGCAACATAAGCCTGAACAGGTAAGCACATGGGTGTTCCTAACTAGAGAAATGCTCATTTAGA
Source organism: Mellivora capensis (assembly GCA_004024625.1). Classification (NCBI taxonomy): domain Eukaryota; kingdom Metazoa; phylum Chordata; class Mammalia; order Carnivora; family Mustelidae; genus Mellivora; species Mellivora capensis. Next base: position 26,598 of record PISX010017000.1, read on the forward strand.
GCATGAGTTCTAGAACTAAACTGTAGCTTGAATCTTAGCTCTGCCACTTAATAGTTTGCTTTGTTTTAAGCTGGGAAGGTGACTTATCTCTGTGTCTTTCATCTGTGGAATTAGGATAATAATAGTATTTGTATTACAGGGCTGTTCTGAAAATAAAGTGAGAAAATACAGGTACAATTCCTAGATGACTACCTGAGATGTAGCAGAGTGCCCCCAAATATTAACTGTCCTTTTTACCATGGTAATTTTGGTTAAAAATACGGAAAAAAGCTTAGTAATAAAATGTATAAAGAATATTCATACTGGTAAATTTTCTGTCTTTCTATATAACTATCAGTTAATTGAATGCATAGGTTACTGTGTAATTGCAGTCATTCCCTTTCTAACTTGGCGAATCTTGGTCTATTATTTTGGAAAGGTAAATACTTTGAGGCCAGCATAAGATTTTGTAAAGTTATAGAACTCCAGTGGAAGTAGAGAAGGGAGAGGGGAAACCCGAGAAAGCTAAGTAAGGATCTTTCTTTAAAAAGCAGAGAACTCATTTAAATGGCATTAACATGAAGAATATTTTACAGTCCAGGAACTTCTAAATGAAGCTCTCAAAAATTACCAGTTCCAAATTTTTTATTCTGATAAAGCAGCAAGCAAATTTCTATCAGAGAGAAATCAATTCTGCTGCTGTTGTATACTACTGAAAATTGTCAGAGTGCAACTTCAAGCCTCCATGATTTTACTGACATTTTCTAAGTGCTTCCTTGCGTTTTTGCCTTGCTTATGTGTAAATCTGAAATATCCTGGTATTCCCATTGTTAATAAACTTGTGCTTGTCACTCCCTCCAACAAATATAATGGCGTGCCTTCATGCTAGTTACACGAAAATGATCAAGTCATAGTCCCTGCTCTAGTTGAGGTTGAAGAGGTGACACTTGAGTTCTTTGGAAAGGGGATGAATTTTCAAATTTGGGGAATCTATTAATAGACTATATTTCGTAATTGAACTGAAGCTATAGCACCTTTTTTTTACATCTTATTTTTGCTGTTTTGTTTTTGGTTTTTTTAGGGCTCTTTAGCTAATTTGCCTAACCTAGATGCTGTGGCACTGAAGGCTGCAATGGTAAGTGAATAGTAAAGCATTTCAACATAGGTTTCCTCATAAAACATTATTAATTTTTTCCTGTGTGATAATTTTGTCCTGGACGGTAATTTTATCTCTTGATATACTGCATTCCCATTGGGTGCAATAATAATGATTGTACACATGTTTCCTTTAACTAAGGTCTGATCAAGACATACATTTGTGGTAATATTCTACTCTACCCTAACACCCCATCATTCCTGTTTGGGTTTTCTTCGTTTTCAGAGTTTTATTTCTAACGTAATAGAGAAACAGGAATAACAGATGCAAAGAAGTTAGGCTGTATATCATTGAAGACTTCTCACTGTTAGTCATCTTTGGCTTATAGTTCTTGATTTCTTCCTGAGATAGTAGCTGAAAGTGGATTCCAGTCTTAAAATAACATATTACTCTTGAGTGTGAGATTCCTCGAACCTCTACTTTATTTCCTTCTTTTCAAGTGAAGACCTTGCCTGCACGTCTGCATGGGTGTGTTTCCACATCTTACATATATACTTGGCTTGCATGTATACCCACCGTTGGATGACACTCATTCAGCCAACGTAGGGTGATCTTGTTTGGAAGCTTTAAGTAATACACAAGCAGCAGTGATAACAATGGTGTCTTTAGCATAGTTTTTTATTAAGTATGCTAGTTTTTTCATGTGTGAACTCTAATCCTCTGAACAACCTATTCAACCCCATTCAACCTAGTACTGACACTCTCAACTGCTGTACTGCCTGTCCCATCCCAAGTTTTTAAATACTCACATATGCTCATTACCATGATGGCTTGACTTCAGCACATAGTTCTCCTGGATGACTTTTAATGCCAAGGCTTTGTTATCTATCATCTTACAGAGCTAAATTAAATGAAAGGCATAAGCCCACAAGATACCTAACAAGGCAAAGAGTACAGAGCCAACAGTATTAATATTAGATAAAGTAGATTTTAAAAACACTAAGATAAATAAGGAACATTATGTCATATTAAAGATAATATATATATACATGGAAGTGATAGTTATAATTTCTGTTCATCAAACATCACAACAAAAATTTTAAAAATATGAAGATTTTATTCTAAAAAGTTTAAAAATAAATGAAAATGAATAAATTTTAGATTAATTTAAAAAGATAAATTTCTTAGAAAGTTAAATATACACTCACCATACCACCCAGTATCCCACTTCAAGTTATTCTGCCTCCTCTACCTCCAAAAGGATGTAAGTCTATACAGAGGATCAATAACCATAGTACTCAATAAATTTGTTTTCCTCCCCTTCTCTCTCTCCCCCACCAACATATATCTAGTCCATAATGTAAAACCACAAAATATATTTAAACCCCATTACAAATTATTTTGTGCTTGGTCTTAAACTTTAATAGCAATTAAGTTGAATATCTGTCTCTCTAAAGAATCCCTCTAATAATTTGTTTTGTGTGTGGTCCATCATTTTATATATAACTGTCTGTTGCCGTCACTTGAATGCTTCAGGGCATGTTGAGTTCAGCATATCCTAGACTTGAACTCTTCTAAGTCTCTCCTGTCCCCCAGCCCCAGGTCCTCTTCCAAATTTCCCAACTCAGAAAGTGGTAAGAGCATCTGTCCATTATCATTTCAATGTTATCTGCTATTTCCTAGGCATTGTGCTAAGAATTGGGATGAAAATAGACGTGATCTAGTAAGCGGAATAGCTATTACACAACTAAATAAATGTGAAAAGTAGACAGTTATGAATTATGATAATGCTGTGAGTTTAATTATACAGATCCAGATCTGGGAGTCAGCCCCTGCATCTTGTCACTAACCAAATGCTGATAATTTTATGTCTAGTTCTGTCAAATATCTCCTTCTCTCTAGCGTGTTATTGTCCTTGTAGTCTAAGATGCGTCAGTAGCTACCTATTTGGTGTCCTTGCATCTACCATTATAACCTTCCCTTCTTGCTGTAGCCAGACATAACTTCTTAAAACTTAAATCAGATTATTCCCCTCCTTCAATGGTTTCCTAAATGCTTTTGCCAGTAAGAATTAAAATCCTTTAAAGAATAGTAGAAGACCTACATGAACTGATCTCTGTTAGCCATTCTCTTTCTCACCTCAAGCCTTCATCCCTGCTGTCACATCCATGCTATCCCCCGGACCGCCCACTACACACACTCTTACTTAATCTCTGTTCATCTCTTAAGATCTCACTTCAGATATCCTTTCCTCAGATTCTTTTGCCAAACTCAGAAACTAGGTCCATCCTCCTGATTTACACTTTTATAGTGCTTTGGTGTTTTCCTTCATAGCATCCATAACACAATTTGTAATTTTATATTTATTTCCATTATTATTTGTTTATGATCTTTCTCAGTAGATCATAAGGTCTTTGAAGCTAGGGATTGTCCTCTTTTGTTCACCATTATGTACACTTTACCTAATATAGTACCTTCCTAGTAATAGGTACTCAATAAGTATTAGTTGAATGATTAGGTAAATTAACAATTACAGTGGATTTAAGAAAGTAAGGTAGACTTGAACTCTGATGACTTTTTCTTGTTAATACAGTTATTCAAAAGTTTAGTGAAGGAGATTAAGATGAGTGACTTGGATTCAGAATTTTAAAAGTAAATATTACTGATACTGACTACGTTAAGTTGACACTGTTAGGGAATTTTAGTTAGAATGTTAAAGCAGTAACTCGTTTTGATCACAAAGAACTCATTATTTGTACCATGGTATGTTTGCTAAGTTTTAACCCTTAGAAGTGATGGTTGTGTTTGAGATGTCTACTAGCAGATATATGTACTTTATGTTTTGCTCCTTCTCTACTTCATGTAGGTTCAGTTTGATCGTTACCTGTCAGCCCCAGACAGTTTGCTGATGCCACAGCTGAACTTTCTTCTAAGTGCCACAGTGAAGTAAGTATTTTTTTTTTTGTTTCAACTAGTTGGTAAAGATTCATATATTTTTAAAAATACCAAGCACATTTCTTAGAAAAAATTTACGTTGAATAGTAGATTTACCATTGAAGATCTATAGTAACCAGCCTTGTTTTATGTCTGAGCACCCCTAAGAGATCTGACCTGACCCTGTTCATACTTATTGCTTGCATGTATACAGCTCCAAAATCTCTATTCAGTGAATGGCTTATCAAATAAATAAATAAATAATCTTAAAAAAAAAATGTGAATATAATTGGATATGTATAGCCATAATACAAAATTCCCTTGTATTAACAAAGATGTCAAAATGATATTTAAAATGTTATGGAAGATGAATAATATATTAATTGTGCAGCGCAGATGAACTACTTTATAGATTATTTTGGATCTGGAGATATATTTTTAATTGTTCAGTATCATGTATTTATGTGGAATGTGTTTGAGACAAAGAACTGTACATTAAAATCTTAGAATGTTACGGTTAGAAGATACAGAATTGATATTGTCTGACTTTTGATTATAAGGAAGATATTGACAAATTGACACCCAGTTGTGTATTAAATGCTTCCTATATAACAGGCAATGACTAAGATTCAAAAGACATTTGCCCTGTCTGCATGGAGATTATAGTCTGTTGGGTCAATTAGACATGCGAACAACTATTTATATTAAAAAGTAAGGAAAGAATCAGACTTGAAGAACATATTTTAATTATCTGCAAGGATGCAGTGGTACAGAGTGGTGGGTGGTACATTTGTTTTCTCTTGTTCCGGAGAGTAGGTCTATAGCAGTAAATAAAGCAAGGAGGCAGTTTTTGGCTCAACATGCAGAAAAATTTGGTATCAAATAGAATTGGCTGAAAATGGGATGGACCATTTTTTTTCTCAGGCATAGAGTTAGGGAATTTTCCCATATTAGGTGTAGTTAGAGTGAATGATTTTAAATTTTTTTATTTCATATTTTATTATCCTTTATAGTATAAAGATCTTATACTATCTATATAACTGGAATTCTTTTTTTTAAAGATTTTATTTATTTATTTGACAGAGAGAGAGATCACATGTAAGCAGAGAGGCAGGCAGAGAGAGAGGGGGAAGCAGGCTGCTTGCTGAGCAGAGAGCCCGTTGCGGGGCTCAATCCCAGGACCAGGAGACCATGACCTGAGCTGAAAGCTTAACCCACTGAGCCAACCGGACGCCCCTACATAGCTGGAATTTTAAAGACCTGAGAGGCTATAAAAGGAACTCTATTATGCCATGGCTCAAATTGTGTGTGTTTCTTGAATTATTTTTTTAAATGAATATCTACAGGTCTTTTAGATTTAACCACACGTTTCAGTCTTAGTATTTGAGTATTGAGTTGTTTGGGGCATCAATAAATATGAAACATGCCATTATTCTTTTGATAATATGCCAGTTGAGGGGAAATTTTAATGTGTTTTATAAAGGATGGCATGTAGCCCAGATGCCATAAAGGAGAAAATGGACAGATTTGGCTATAAAACACTTAAAGTTTTTGATTTTTTTTTTTCACAGAAAGCAACAATATAAACTAAGTTAAAACACAAACAGTAATGTGGAACAATATTTGCAAGTTATGTAGCACACAAGTTATCCTTGATACATTATCCTTAATATAGAACAAAATCCCACAAATCAGGACAAAACAGAAAAACAGGCATTGTATATTTGGACAGTTCACAGAAGAAATGCAAATGGCGAGTAAATATATGAGAACATATCAGTGATCAAAAATGCAAATTAAACAGTATTGAGAATTTCTGCCTATTAGATGACTGACAATAAAAAGCTTATGTGTTAATGGAAAGGGTCTGGGAAAATGGAGATTATTTCATATGCTGTTGATGAGAATATAAATTTGTACAATCCTTTTAGAGGGTAATTTGACAGCATTCATCAAAATTTAAAAAATGTATATCCTTAAACTCAGGAATACTTCTCAATAGATTTTTACCCCCCTTTTGTAAACTTTAAATAATAAAGTTTCAGAACTAGCAATGGGATTAAGCACTTTCTATGACTGTATCTGAATTCTTTATCTGTGAGGACTCCTCAGATTCTCTAAAGCTTAAATGGTATTTCAAGTCAGATGTTTATCTTCTATTACTGCAGGATTTCAGTTTTCCATTTACTTTTATTGTTTTATTGATTAACAGTAATAATATAAATCTTGTTGTTAACAGCCAAATGAACATAGTTTTTGGTATATTGTCTTAAAATCTAAATTTTTAATTAGTATTTTGTTTTTATAGTATGTACCTAACATCCTGTTACAAATTCTAATATAGTGACATTTAAGAATTGAGAAATGCATGTAAGTAATAATAGGACAACTAAGAGAAATTGGTTACTACCTATAACTCACTTTTTTCATTCAGAAAATTTCTAAGTTGTTATTTGCAAAGTATTCTAAAATTAAAGTGTAACCTGTGAATATGTTTTCAGAAGAAAAAAATGTATCAATTTGGCTACTTATTTTAAAAATCAGGGCTGTTTGAAAATAGGACATTTACACAATGAAATTAGATTCACCATGAAAGCAGACTTTCTAACTACTTTTCTTCCTTTCTTTGATGGATGGCTTTTTCTTATTTTCAAATTAACTTTTATCCTTATTTCTGCTACTGTATAGGCACAGTATTTATTTGATCTTATTTTTGAAGCATTTGAGACAATAGGACAGAACTTTTATTCAGTTAAATTTTGAACCTTTTAAAATGATAATTCACTTTTAACCAAAATTTATTTCATATTTTTATGTCACCAATTTCTTTTCTATTCATATTTTATTTAAAATGTCTGTTGTTTCTTTGAAGTAGATCTTTCAAATGTAAAATGCTCTTTTTTAATCGTTGTAAAATTTTGTTAATATTCTGCTCTCCTGCACTTTACTATGGCTGCAGTACCTTTGGGACACCTATCACTCTTGTCTCCCTTCTCTTTGTCTTAAAGTTTGACTGCTTCTCAAGAGAGATTTTGATTAAATGCCTCAGCCTTGAAATAAACTATTGAATAAATTTAAGTAGCCAGGAAGCAAAGTTGTATAGAAAATGAAGAAAAGGGAAAGAAAATAGTTTTAAGGAATTCTTCCTTACTTTCTTCTTTGGGGTGAATTAGAAGGGTGTGGTTTTTTTTTCAGTGCCAAACTCCAGTATTCACCTTTCAGTGGTGTAAATACGGAGATTGGATTACAGAAACCACAGTTAAAAATACATAAGCTGTTTTCAATGGCTTTTCTTGATGATTCAGAATTATGTATATGAGGAGTTTAAAAATAAAGGAAATTATAGATGCTTCCTAAAGTGAGCATAGTAGAAATTGGATGTGATTTGAGAGCTCTTGTTCAGGAATCTTCCTCTATTATATATACTAGGAAAATAATGTAATGATTAAGAAATAATGCCTTTAAAGGAAAAATTTTTTAAGAGGTAGACAGAATAATTTTTCTTTTTCCTCTTTTCTTAACTGCCTCTTTTTAAGCCACCCATATTAACCATCAGCAGTACCTGTATCAATAAAAATAAAGTATGTTTGGAGGGAAAATAGGACTGCTAGGGAAAGAACAGCTACTGGAAACCTGTGAGCTGAAAAATAACTGGAGCTTGCACAATGCTTTACAGACTTCAGAAAGTCCAAGCCTTAAAAACAGGGTTATTTTAGTCCTACAGTAAAGGCTACTTTAGACTCAAAGAAGTCCAAAAACACTCTAAAAGATCATGCTGATCTTTAAATTAAGTGCCTTCTAGAACAAAACTTAACTCTCTTAAGGATGACAACAAATACAATCAACAGTGTAGCATTTATAATGCAATAAAAAATTACTTAGGTGAAGTAGTAGGAAAGTAGGAAAATATGAACCAAAACTAGAAAAAAAAATCTATCAGTAAAGAACAGACTGACAAAAGACAATTTATAGAGCTAGCAAGTAAAGTCTTTGAGACAGCTTTTTACAGTGTGTTCAGGGACTTAAAGGAAAACATTATTATACTGAGAGGGAAAAGTAAGGAGTTTAACAAAATGAGAATTCTATACGCAATAAGTATCCTATCTAAAATGAAAAATTAACAGAGTAGGCATAACTGTCAGTTGGACACTAGAGAGAAAGGTCAGCCTGAAAGAGTATAGTAGAAATCTTCCAAACTGAAGCACAGATAGAAAAAAATTAAATACTAGGAAAAGTTGGAGAGTCTTAGTGAATTGTGAGATAATATCAAGCAATCTCAAGTAGGTATAACTGGAGTGTCATAGTGAGATTGAGTCAGAAAAAATTTGAAGAAATAAAACAGCTTTTTCCAAATATGATAGAAAACATGAACCCACAGATGCAAGAACTTAAATAACCCAACAGAGAAGACCATACCTAGGTACACCATAATCCAATTGCTGAAAACCAGTGATAAAGAGAAAAATCTTGAAAGTAGCCAGAGAGAAAAAAACATATTATTTGCAGGGAATAATGGTAGTCATATTACTGACTCCTTGTTATAGGTAGTAAAAACCAGAAGACAATAGAATATCATCTTTAAATATCTACTTTGATAGTGTATTCATCAAAAATACCTTTCAAACTGAAAGAGCAATAAATAAATTTTGAGGTTAAAAAAAGCAGAGAGGATTTATCACAGTATATTGCACTGTAAGAAAGGATAAAAGAAGTCCTTCAGGCTGAAGGAAAAGAATACCAGAAGAAAACTCACAGAGAAATAATGAGCACAGGAAATACTAAATGTAAAAGATAGTTGACCATTTAAAACAAAAATACAGTGAATTTTGGGATTTTAACACATAGAAATAAAATTTATGACAACAAATGCACAAAAGATGGAGTGGGAGGAAAGTAGAAATGTACATTTATGATGTTATAAGGTTATTATATAATATTTTTGAAGGTACATTGTGAACCTTGCAGCAGCTCTTGAACAAAAGTCATCTAACATGTCCATGGATAAGATAGAATGCTAAAAATCAATCATATCAAAACAAAGCAGAAAAGGAAAAAGAACAGATGGGACAAATATTAAAAAAATAGCAGGATGACAGACTTAAATTCAGCCTTATAAATAACTGTATTAAATGTAAAAGACTTACATACTACAGATAAAAGGCAGAGCTTCTTAGATTAGATGAAGAAGCATGGCCCAACTGTCTGCTATCTGTAAGAAATCCACTTTATATGTAAGGATATAAATACTTAAGAGTAAAAGGATAATAACAGATACACCTTGCAAATACTATTCAGAATAAAGCTAAAGTAACAATATTAATATCAGAAAAATTAGACTGCAGGACAGATACCAAAGATGAGGTACATTTTATAATAATAATAGAATCAGTTTATGGATAAGATATAATTACCTTAGATATGTGCAAATAATAACAGAGCTTCAAAAACCAAGCAGTATAAGCTCAAAGGATTGAGGAAGAATAGATCCACTGACATTATTATATATAGATTAGATAGATATTTCAACACTGCTATCTTAGGTGGTAGAAAAAGTAGACAAAAACCAAGTATGGTGTAAAAGAACTGAACAATGCCACTAATCAGCTCAACCTAATAGAAGGGTATAGAATACCACACACAACTATAGAAGGTAACGTTCTTTTCAATTGCATTTGAAATACTCACCAAGCTAATGTAAGAATGAGCAAAAAGGAACTAAAAAAATATAATCCACTAGTGAATATTTCCATCCATGAACATGGTATGCTTATTTATTCAGATCTTATAGAATTTTCAATACAGTTTTGTAATTTCCTCATATAATCTTCTCTATTATCATGTTTATTCCTAGGAAATAATTCTGTGACAATTATGATAAGATCTTTTATTTTCCATTACCTGTTCTAATTAGATATTGCTGGTATATAGGAAACATACTAAACTTTGTATGGTAATTTTGAGTCTGGCCAAGCAACTAAACTCTATTTTAGTTTTTTTTTTTTTTTAAGATTTTATTTATTTATTTGACAGAGATCACAATTAGGCAGAGACGCAGGCAGAGAGAGAGGAAGGGAAGCAGGCTCCCTGCCCAGCAGAGAGCCCGATGCCGGGCTCGATCCCAGGACCCTGAGATCATGACCTGAGCCGAAGGCAGAGGCTTTAACCCACTGAGCCACCCAGGCACCCCTGAAGATTTTATTTTTTTAAATAACCTCTACACCCATTGTGAGGCTTGAACTCTCACAACCCCAAGACCAGGAGTCGCACACTCTTCCGACTGAGCCAACCGTGTGCCCCTAAGATATGCTTTACAGTGAGTCACAGAAAACAGACCTGAGATGGAAAATTGACTTGATCCATTGTGACGTTTTTGATGTTTATGTTAATGTTAAAAGAAAAATCAAAATTCTTTAACCGATCTATTATTTGTAAATATATTACCATCTTTTCTTTTTAGTTTTTCAGGCTTAAATTGTTAATGACTTCTTCTCTTCTGTGATGCATTTGATTGCACTCTTAACTATGGTTCTGTAATAAAGCTCAATTTTAGTGATCACAGAGCCTGAATGTTGAAATAAGCTATTTTTAGAAATGCTGGGTTTATGGTAATGATGAAAGTTGTGTCATGTTGTTATGGCAACCAAAATCTTAAAGCACTGATTAATGACAAGCTCACTGATTCTGTAAGTAAGCAGTTCATTTCTTATCACAGCTAAATGCTTTAAATAATTATTTAAAATGTTTCGTGAACATGTTTTAAAATGGGTGATATCTCCATTTAGTTATATATTAGTCTTTATTAGTATTTTTGAGATTTATAATATTAAATTTTTAGGACATTTTGATGTTTGTAACAGGAAAAATCGAATTTCTTAATGCATGGTATTCTGATCCATAAGAAAAGTATTGCCCTTCTGTACAATTTTATAACATCCTCATCTTCTCCTCCTTCAATTTCTTTTTTCTTTTTTCCAGTAGTTAATTAACTACATGACTGTTATCCTTGATACATGATACACTGGTATAGCAAACTCCTTTCTAAATGTGAGAAAGACTTTCTGAAACTTGGAAATAGGGCAGATTGGTCTGCGAGAGCAGTGTGTCTTTCCTGTGTCACACTGAAGCATTGATAACAGGCCCCTCGAGAATTATTTAATTACTTGGGGGGGGATGTTTCATAGTTTGATGCTCTGCTTATTGTTGATTAAAGGCCCCATGCTTCCTAATGTCCTGTGTATTTTTTGCTCCGTAGGACAGTAACCCGTTCTGTGTCTAACCTGTTCTAACCTTCCTTTCCAAATGCCTATAAATGACCAGTTCCTCAAAATATTCTGTGAACCATCTTTACCATCTTAATAGTTTCCCATGAAAGAGTTATTAAATTTTTGACATTCTTTCATTCTTTGTTTGTATGAATCATGTTTTTATTTTTTAAAAGTTCTGTTTGCACTATGATGATTATTAAACTGTCCAGAGGCCAATAGAGCACCACCTACTAAATTACTACTTAGGAGATTTTCATGGTAGTAAAGAGACCAAGAAAGTTAATGGTCTAACTTTATAGATACCATAGCTTACTTCAATTTTTTTTTCCCTTTCAGCTGGCCTTTTTGCGTATTCTTTGGTCATGTGGAAAACAGGACCTATTTTTAGATTTTAACCTCCAGAAATAATTCTAAGCAATGTCTACAGTAGCCAGACTATGGAAAGAGCCAAATGTCCATCAACAGATGAATGGATAAAGAAGATGTGGTACACATACACGCACACACACACACCACACAAATATTACTCAGCCAGAAAAAAAAATTTACCATTTGCAATGTTGTACATAGAACTAGAGGGTATTGTGCTAAGCAAAATAAGTCAATCAGAGAAAGACAATTATCATATGATTTCACTCATATGTGGAATTTAAGAAACAAAATAAAGGAGCATAGGGGAAGGGAGGGAAAAAAGATTAGAAGTAATCAGAGAGGGAGACAAACCATAAGAGACTTAACTTTAGGAAACAAACTGAAAGTTGCTGGGACGGGGGGTTGGATGAAGTGATGGAGTAACTGGATGCATTAAGGAGGGCACTTGATGTAATGAGCACTAGGTGTTATATACAACTGATGAATCATTGAACTCTATCTCTGAAACTAATATATGATATGTTAATTAATTCAAATTGAAAAATAATTTTAAAAGTACTCTCCATCCCGCAGCACTGGACTTGGCCGTGACTAATCAAAATACAGTGTAGATCTGAGGTGGATGCCCATGCTAGCACCAATGCTCAGCATAGACCATTAGAAAACAATACTGCTTTTATCCCTGTCTGTACACGAGTTGATCAGTGGATGAGCACATTCCAGGTTTTCAGAAGCACACGACTGACATGATTTGTTAGTGATTTTAAATGTAGTTAGAGAATACCTGAAACTTCCATTTTTGAACATTGATTATTTGTCACTATAATGATTCATCATTATTTGAGACTCTGTATTTCTTAAATGATACTAGTGAATAATTTGGGCCGAGACACCAGGCAGACAGATAGATATACAGATACACGCATATACTTTTTAAGATAAAAGCTACATACTAATTACATAGTAATTAGCACAATAAATAAAGAGGAGGAGATAGTAAGATGGCAAGAAAGTAAAACTTTTAACATCTCAGATTTGTATATAAATGTAAAAATATTTATATACAGATAATTGGTATGTTCACTATAAATCATTGTTTAAGGAACCCAATTCCCCCAAATAACATGTATGTATACAAATGTGTGTGTGTGTATATGTGATGTATGCATATGTATGTGTATAAATAGGCACATAGAGGGTTTTTTTTTAATTAGCAGGTCATTAAAACACTTTCAATCCAATGGACTAATTTAAGAGCTAGAAGTACCCTGTAAATATTATCAAGCTCAATATTTTGCCTTATGATAGTGAAGTTAGTCCTAGAAAGGTTAAATAACTTGTTCAAGGCAACAGTAATTAAGTGGCAGAGCTTCAACTAGAGTCAAGGTCTTCAAACAGTGATGTCACTCACTGGTCGATTTGATCTCTAATATATATAGTTCATTAGAAAAAAATTACTGAATGTGAGCGTGTGGACCTATACCTGGCTTTGGTAGTGATAGTGAACTCTTAAATTTGTAGAGAAATGTAGAAAATCATTATCAGTTGCAGTTCTTGCTCTTTACAGTTTGGATTTGACTCTGATTCACTTTGGAGAATCTCTCTTCCCATTGCCTTTCTGTCCTGGTTGGCTTTAGCAGCTAGCTGACAGGCCAGGAAGAACAGTCGTTTTGCCTTTCTTTATTCACCCCACTACATGAAAGACTTCTTTTCTCCATGAGCTTTGGTATGTCTTATCTCGTTCTGCACAACTGTGTTCATTTTTTAATCCCTTCCCTATCTTGGTAGCTTCCTAAACTGAAGAACAGCATGAGAAACCCTGTACTATTGAACACCAAAATTGAAAATAAATTATAAACTCTTATTTGGTCCTATTGGCTTGATTTTATTTATTTATGTCTTAGCAGTATTGCTTTATTCTGATTTTCTCCATTGCAGATTCATAATGAATTTTCTCTTGCATCGTAAGTTGTAAACATTTGCAAGCTAATTTAGCTTATAAACAGAAACGTGCCCTGGGTTACAACTAAACTGCAATAAATTTAAAATTTTTCATCATTGGGACTTAGGAATAAAATTTAAAATTTATTCAGATTTTTCAACAATCCTTTCTACATTTACCAGTTACTGTGGATTTTTTAAAATTACATTTAACATTCATTATTGTACCATATTCTGATTTTAAACTTCTTGTGGGAGGAAATAACCTTGTCTCTTTGTATTCTTTATGTAGTATAAATAACACACTACATTTAGATTGAATATAGATCTTGGAATAAGAGGTGTAAGTAATGGATGCTTTATACCCCTCCCCCAAAATCTGTCTTACTGCTTTGAGTAAAGAACAAAACCCGCTATGTCTAAAATTCATAATTTGACTAGTTGCAGAATGGGCATCAAATGTGTACTTAACAGATTTTTAGAATAATAATTTATAGTATTTTTCATCTATTTCATGTATGGAAAATAATTTTGCATCATACTGATGCATTTATTATGCTCAGTTAATTGTAGGATTGATCAGTAATAGATCACAAATATATCAAAGGCTCATCTGGTTAAGTAGATTTCCAAACCAGTTTCTACCATCCTCCCTTCCAGTGAAAAGGTGGTATGGCCAGTAGCATTACTCCACTCTCTTCAGAGAATTTACTCAGTGTAACTTCCTTCTGTCCACTCTTATTCTGAAAGCTTTAGCAATTTGGGGGAAATGTCGAGTCGTTTTACCTCAACAAGAATTTGAGACCCCGTCAGAACAGGATGCTGATGATCCTAGATTATAAGTTTACTTTTCTCCTCATTCTGTCCAATTAATTTTATTCTTTCTTAGACCACAGATACACAGATAGTCTTCCAAATATCATTTTAGTCATGTACGTTCCAAAATGGAATTATTTCTAGCTCTGAGGATCAGGGAATGAGAGAGTACATTTTTTTACTGAGAATTAAAGGGTATTTGAATGTGAGAGAGAAAGAAAAGCATCCTGGGTAAATGGAGGAATAGAGCAGAGGAATTCAGGTGAACAAGAGCAGGGGAGAGAGAACAGAAATTGTGTCAGACCTCAGGATCAGAGTTGTGATATGGAAGATGCTATAAAGGATTCTAATGACAGGATGAGGGATTTCGACTTCTCAGAAACCAGAGAAACTCCTTGAAGGAAGGTCCTGAGTGAGGGAGAGACAAGATAATAGGTATGTTTAGAAAGATTAATCTTAACAGTAGTGCTTATAATAGATCGAATGTGAAAAGACTAGAAGAGGGTAGATCAGATGGGAGCTTTTTTCTATACTCCATTACAGGAGTTCGTTAGGGTCTGAACTGAAGTGATGCAGCATGGTTATGCCACTGACAGAAATGAGAAACAACAAAATAGGTTTGGGAGTAAAGCTTGAAAGACGCATTTAAATTTAGTTGTAAAAATCAGAACAGATAGTGTTTTTGTCACTAGGCATAGTGATACACGAATAGAAGTAGTTGAAGATGGCAAGAAGTAAAGGTCATGAGAACATAGAGTTGATGCAGATTTTATGAATCCCATGCTATTTTTTCCCAGCCAGATCTTTAAAAATTGGCTTCAGTTCATTTAAAACTTTTTATTCTCTTATGTGCATATGTAGAAATGCTTTTTGTGGAAAATGCTGACTTGTTGGAGGCAAGTGTCACTTTATTTTAACCCGGTAATATAAACAGATGAGAAATCTAAAATGTGGTTACTAGTGTAGGAACTATAACTGAAAGGACAGTTTACTGTAAGTTATTCTGAGATTTGAAGATTTGATAAGTATGAATGATGATAAGCCTCTTTCGTTAAGGTTAATGTGTTGCCAGTCACGTTTGCAAAATCAGGACATTGATGGCAGGTCAGTTTCTGTTGCTTGTCTAGTAACCCTAAAGGTAAAGCTGTGAACGAAACACAGTCCCTCCCTTCTGCAATAATAAATAATGAATATAAAAAAGTATGTTGGATCTCCAAACCAAAGTAAGTAACTTGTGTAGTTGTACAATGATTTTTTATAGTATGTGCGTGGTAATTATGAAAATGAAATGTATGTTTCAAATGTTCAAATATGAAGCTTCTTGTAATTCTTAGTATTTTATTTTTGGATCATGTGTTCACATATTGTTTGTTTCGCCATAGAGAGCAGATCATAAAACAGTCTACAGAATTAGTCTGCAGAGCCTACAGTGAAGTGTATGCCGCTGTCATGGATCCAGTCAATGAATACAAAGACCCAGAGAGCATCCTCCACCGATCGCCACAGCAAGTGCAGACACTTCTCTCCTGATAATCCTATTTGAATGTGTTAGCATAATGGTGCATCCCTGAAATTCTAAAGGTTTTCTTGTTCTTTAGTCTGTTAATCTCCTCTTCAAAATTGGATGGTTACGATTTTCTTTGTATCATAACATTGTAGGTCCCAATAATTTCTTTTCTTTGATCTCAGTACCGTGGAAGTAAGTAATATAATCTTGACCTGAGTCAGGGTTGCTCTATATCTGCTCCTTTTGTAGAGATGGTGTGTTCTCTGTGAGCCACCTCCCCAGCTCTGTAACTTTCTGGAATATAAATGTATGGGGGAAAGTCGTATGAAAGGTTTGAGGGATTTTTATTTTACAACATTAGTTCCAAATGAATAATACATAAAAAAAAAACTTGTCTAAACTTAAGAATTAATACGAAGATGGGACAGAACATCTCCTTACCTAAAGATTAAGTGGCTTTCTTATTATTCATGTGAGGAAACATATTTAAACCGAGGAGCAGAAATACACACTTAGCAAAAAGTGGGAAAAGAGAGAGAGAAGTAATTTAAACAAGGTGGGTTTCACTCTGATTCAAGGTGATGTTCAGCACTTCAAAAGGATTTTAGGTAGGGAGGCACCCTCTGCTGCATGTAAGTCTAGTTTCTAATTATAGGTATTTGTTGTATAGTCTGAACTCTAAATCCAACCATCTACAGATTTTATCTGGTGTTCAAACCAAAAATAAGGATCTACTGTCACACCAGAGGAAAAATACGGAGTAGCAGTTGCTCACTGACAGTGTGTCTGTCCTCCCGGTGGCCCCTCACAAGAATGATTTGGGCTCTGACTTTAGAATTTTACCTATGAGTAAGATTCAGAATCACTGTGTTTTTCAAAAAAAAAAACAGATCTCAGTGTGTTTGATGTGACTTTACTCTGTTGGTAAGATTTCAAGGATGATTCTTATTAGCAAAATATCTTAATTTCTGGTACAACTATAAAAAGAGATGAGTCCCTAAGTTATGAGAAAACTGAGGCATAGGGAAAAAGTGGACAAGGCTAAAATATTTTGCATATTAGTGAAACTAATATTTATCTGACATATAATATTTAACACATTATTATTTACAGAACATGGCCAATTCATGTATCTGAAATTTTAATTGTTTATATTAATATGATTCTTTTGGAGTAAGAGCAGGTATTTATCACTTCTTTTGGTGTAAATCTGTGCTTTTAGTCTTTTTCCTTCAATGAGTATATGTGGTATATAAAAGATAGAAAATAAAGTATGATATAAATCAAGAACTTAAATTTTATATAATTTATTTCTACCATGAAAAAAGATTGCTACCTTATTGATGAATCCCTTTGTTTTCTAGGAAAAAAGTGTATTGGGCTTTTTACACAGTTTTCTCAAAATATTAAAATTATTTCTAGAACAGTGATAATTGAAGTACATTTTTATACATCTCATCAGTGTGTTTTTAGAAAATGTACTAACAGAAAAGGAAGTACAGTGTAGGACCAAATTGAGATAACCAGTGTAAGACTGTTGAGCAGAATGTGTTATGAATATTATCTTGAGTACTACATCAAAATAAAAGATTTTAAGTGCTAATTCATGGACACAACCCTTATATTTGCTAGATACTTCCTGGTTTGTGTTTTGAGCTGTTTTGATGTGGCATAAATATAACCTTAGCTAGAGAATACATGTGAGCCTTTTCTCAAAGAAAAGTATTTGCCTTGCAAAAACCTTTTTTTGAATTCTTCTCTTTCTTTCTTTGCACCTGAACTTGAACAGGTGAATATTATCTAAGAAAAATCACATAAGTGGACTGAATGACTTTTTAAATTCATGATCACAGTCTTCAAATGGCACTCAGTATTGCTTTGTAGTTTACTTTGTCTCTTTGCCAAACTCAACTCTCCACTTTTCAAGAAGACTTTTCTGCTCTCATTCTTAATGACCCTCATAATTTATAGAGAAAATAGAAGCTGTTAGATTAATCTCCCTTACTTCCCCACCTTCAAATACTGCACTCATCTTTTCCATCTTTCCTATAGAAATGGCAAAAATTATTTTTTATGAAGTTACAAACATAAAAATTATTTAAAGTCATAATTTTATAA
>PISX010017001.1:0-12769 GCA_004024625.1 Mellivora capensis
GAGACCCAGAGCAGACAGCACCTCAGATCCCCTTTGAGAGCCAACCAACTCTGAGTTTCAGAGCAAAGATAGAAGCCTAGGTCAGTGGTTGGATCATTTCCCGTTAGACAGTTCTGGGAAAATGGCTCCCCATGTGCCGTCCTGCCTTGTAACCCGTGGGTTCATGGATGCCTCCTTATTTGTGTTCAGTGTCCTGGGCACTGGCTTCATTGGAATTCTCCCCTTTCCCCAGCTTTGCCTTGGCTGCATTCCAGGTAAATGACGCAGAGCCCATCCTGCCGCTTGTCACCTCTGCTGCCCACTCAGATAATTAGAATCAAGACATCTATTTCCCTAACAGCATTCTCATCTTCCCCCCGAAAAGTTTTCAAATAGAAAAAGAAAGGCAAAAACAAGCTACATCTGTCCTTGTTTAGGCAATTTGCAGCTCTCCGCAGCTGACATCCACCCAGCTGGGCGCAGAGCTAAGTTCCCTGTATGTTTTTGGTGGGAGATGACGTGGTCAATGCGGTTATTAAGTTTGGCAATGATTTGGAGACAGTGTCCTGCTGGAGGGAGGCTTATCAGCAGACACTCGGGGAATCCTTCAGGCTTCAGCCTTTGTGAGCTCATGGCTGGTGGGTGGGGAGAAAAAAAGAAGACTGATGTCACTTCTCAGCAAACAAAAGGAAAGAAATTCAGTAAATAAGATGGTTTTCACCTCTTCCCGGGAGCCTGGCAAAACCTCCCGAGGTTGTGCCCAGGTAGCAATTGGATGCTATTTGCCAGGGATCAGCAAATGTTTTTTGTAAAGGGCCAGAGAGTAAATAGTTTAGACTTTGCACCTTATACTCTTTGTCACTAAACTCTGCACATCGTTGTGCAGAAGCAGCCATAAACAATACACGTGAATGGGCATATGTGTCCCAATAAAACTTTATTTAAAAAAAACCAAACAGTGGGCCACATTTGGCCCACGGGCTGTGGTTTGCTGACTCCTGTTCTAAGCTCTGTTGGAATGAAAAGTGGAAGGGGAAACAGACGGCAGAGCTAGATTTAAATCCTGGCTCTAGCCTTTCCAGACTATGTCTGGGGCAAGTCACTTATCTTTTCTGAGTCTTGGCTTCCTCATCTATAAAATGGATTATAAGGAAGTCAGGAGATAAAAGAGGGTCTTGCACATTTTAAAGGGAACTAAATAATAAGTCTCCCTTGTACCCATTTCCTCACCCCGGTAAAAATCAGGTGGGAGTAAAGAAGTCTGCCTGAGGGTTTTCCTTTGGCCCCCACCACGGTGATGGGTCATGTGACATGCATCTTTTTGTAGCTCATTTGAAAGTGTATCTGCTCTCAGTTTCCCAAGGATGGTCCTGCTGTCTTCCATTTCTGCCAGAGCCCTCCCACCCCAAAATGCCTTCCCTGGCTCAACCTACCCCATGTTTATCATAAGACACCGCCTTGGCCAGAAACCCCCAAGTATACAGTCTGTGTACACACTTCTGTTGTTAGAGGGAGCAGTCTGTGTTGTGACTTCATGTTGGGCCGCCATGAAAGACTGCAAGTCAAGGATACTGCATTTCAAGTTTGATAATTATGTTTGCATTTTAACTGGCATGATTTTCAGATGAGATCTTCGGGACAATTCTGACGTTTGTGTGATGATGATAATAGTTAAGATGTACTTAACCAGGGCAGGAGGGTTGGTGGGGAGGGATTCATCTTCATAGAACAAGTATGAACAGAACCTTGTTTAGTGATCCCATGGTTTGTTGTTGTTGTTTTTGTTGTTGTTTTTTCCATTATAGATTTTAGCTGGAAGTTGATTTTTTTTTAAGATTTTACTTATTTATTTGAGAGAGAGAGAGAGAGAGCAAGTGCGAACTGAGGGGAGAGGCAGAGGGAAAGGGAGAGGGAGAAGCAGACTCCCCGCTGAGCCGGGAGTCCAATGCAGGGCTCCGTCCCAGGACCCTGGGATCATGACCTGAGCCATAGGCAGATGCTTAACCGACTGAGCCACCCAGGCACCCTTGGAGGTTGATTTTTAAGTTGGATTGTATATAGTTCATATTTAGTTATTGTTTTTTTTTTATTGTTGTTATTTATGTAACAGCTTACCACGTATACCTGATGTTAGTTAATTCTCACAAATTCCCTGTCACCTACCACCTGCTTTTCACAGCGTGATTCACAGACCAGCAGCCATGGCTGCAGAAGTGCTGACTCTCAGGCCCCATGCTACATCTTTTTTTTTTTTTTTTAAGATTTTATTTATTTATTTGACAGAGAGAGAGCACAAGAGAGCAGAGAGAGGCAGGCAGAGAGAGAGGGGGAAGCAGGCTCCCTGCTGAGCAGAGAGCCTGCCCCATGCAGGGCTCGATCCCAGGACCCTGGGACCATGACCTGAGCTGAAGGCAGAGGCTTAACCCACTGAGCCACCCAGGTGTCCCTACATCTTTGAGTCAGGATATACATGTTAACAAGACTCTCGGGGAATGAGTATAGACACAGGAGTCCTGATGTAGACGCTGCTTCTTGGCTGTATTACAGATGGGGAGACAGAGTCTGGGAGAAGTGAGAGACAGCACTTCCTCCCAGCCACACTCTAACCACACAGTTGCCTACCCTGTTTAGCTTATGGTTCCTGCCTCTGTCCTAGGGATGTGGTTACTCTGCTTCTATACCTTTTCCTCCAGCTACACCATGTCCTTCCTCCTCTTAGGCATCCTTTTCTTCTTGACTCTGCCATTGTGGGGCCCAAACGTTAACTACACACCCAGTAGGTGCTCACATATCTACTGCCCAGTGGAGTTGACTCTATGGGTCATTTGCATATGCAAAACCAAGAGCCTGTTATTTTAAAAACTGAGGGGAGGGACTACCAGTACTAATCAGTAGGGTTTCCTGGGCCCATCTGCCCTTCACTACTTTGAGTCTTTAGAATATAGAATAATAACACCTCTTGGCGAACCAGAAACTTTGAACCCAAGGGCCCTTAGAAACTTCGGAGTATCTCTAGTTTTCTCTCCAGCAGTGAAGCACAGAGGTTTCGCAGATGTTCAGACTCTTTACTTTTTTTTTTTTTATTTTTGTAAAAGTAATCTCTATGCCCAATGTGGGACTTGAACTCCTGACCCCGAGATCAAGAGTCATGTGTTCCACTGACTGACCCAGCTAGGCGCCCCTAGATTAATTGCTATCTCACTGCAATGTATATGAAGCCCCTGGAGTGGCAGTGTCCAATGGGGTAGCCCCCGCCTCGTGGAGCTACATAAATTCAAATTAATTAAAATTAAATGCAATTAGGAATTCAGCTGCTCACTTCGCACTGGCCACATAGTGGACCAGTGGACCACCTGTGGACCCCAGGTGTAACTTCATGCCGACATTACCACTTGATGGGTAATTGAATTCTCTCCCTTTGTTCCCATCTTACTCCCCAGCTCCTCCCAGGCTTCTTCCCCAGGGTGGACCCACCCAGGCCACATGCCACTTCCTGTCTGATTCCCTTTTTATGCACATATGGCTCTTTTTGCTGCCATAAGGAAGGGGGAGTGTAGTACATGCCTCGTATAGCCTCTGGGGGTTGTTGCTGACATGTTTCCCTGGCATGGGGAGAGAGTCAAAGAGCCAGGTGCCTGCACTGACAAGGACCAGGGAGGCCTGTCTTCCAGTCCCGACAGCCCCCATGAGCCAAGCCCCTCCATGAGAAGCTCGAGCTGACCCTGAGTGCTGGGGAGGGCGGGACGGATGGAGCTGGCAAGAGCCGGTGGGCCCCAGCTGCGAGGTGGATTTGATGAGCCTGTTCATCCAAGAGGCACATGCCGCTGGGCCATAACCTTGAAATGTGGAGGGCACGGGAGAGAGTGTACACCGCCTAGTTGTTTTTCTTTCCCGCTGAGTCAATAAATGAATAAATGGACCATGAGTGGCCAAGTGGCTGATATAATTTTAGACTCCATCAAAAGGAAGATCACAAAAGTGTATGGAGGGACCTTCCCCGTCTCTATGTTCCCCCGCTGGGAGCCTGGGCTTCCTAATGTTCTAGTCTGGGAGGCAACTCAAAGGAGGAGGGGGCCGTCTGGAAACATTTACCACTTGTCTGCTACGGGGCCGACATGGGGCAAAGTGCTTTCCGTGCTCTCCACGATCTGCCTAATTAAAGCTGCACTTTCGACCTTATGAGTGAGGTAGTATTTTTTCCTCTGTTTTACACAATTAAAGAAAAAAAGCTTAGAGGGACGAAGTGACTTGCGCAAGGCTAAAGAAGTAGGAAAGATTAGCACGGGGGCATGTAATCCTTCTCCTGGACTCTGAAATGTAAGCTCCCAATCACGACGCGGGCATTTCTCGAGCGAATGTCACGTGCACACAGGTCACCTGGGGATGAGGTTCAAAGGTAGATCCTGTGTCAGCAGATCTGGGACACGGCCCGAGCATCTGCATTCCTAACCAGCAGCTCAGTGATGCTGCCGGCCCGGGGGCCTCCCTGGGGGTGGCTAGCACTTTGTTATACTTCTTTTATTCCAGATCCCTTGAACTCATGGAAGGGAGAAACTGATTTTTTAAGATGAGGTCACACAGCAGGAAGTGGTTTGTTCAGGATTCAAATTCACATCTGTCTGATATGGAGTCTGTGTCTTTTCTAAAATGAGGTCTCTTGCCTGCCCTTCTGCCTTTAGCTTGGCTTTTGGCTGCACTGGGTTTTGCCACTCAGGGAATATGTTGCAATATCTGGAGACATTTCTGATGGGCAAAGCTTGGGGGCGGGGGTGCTGCTGGTATCTACTGGGTCATGGCCAACCAAGGATGCTGCTGTCTGTGCTGAAATGCACAGAACAGCCGCCGTCGCGGCACCCTGCGCAAGGAGTGATCTCCCTCCCCACGTCCATGGCAACTGTCAGTGGATGTCAATACATCAATGTTGTCAGTAACGCTTCTTCCTAGCAGAGTCTTCTTCAGTCCAGAAAATAAAAATCCACCCAGAACCCCTGTCTGGAGACCACATCGTGCCCTTGGCTTAAAGGAGTCAACGAACACTTGAAACTATCCCCCACCCCCAGAAGTAGCACAAATAAATGAGAGTCATAACAACAACAACAACAACAACAAGCCGATTTCCCAATCAATAAGTGTAACTTTCCACTGCTTCGAGATGAGACCAGAGTGTTAGCGTCTCTGAACATTCTCTCGCCTCAGCAGATGGAAGCCAATCTAGTCCGGAAATCATTGTCTTAATCTCCGGTCATTATCACGCCTGGCCACACGCTGTTTATCGACGTCTTTAGCTGTTAATGTCGCATGCACTGTTTTCTCTGACAACAGCTCCCACCTCCACCCATTTCGCAGCCAGACAGCCTTGACCAGGGTCCAAGCATGGGGCGGCGGGTGGGGTGGGGGGGGGATCTGGCATTGATCGCCAGTCCCTGCAGCTCTGATCCATATCTTGTCTGATCATGTCTTGGGCGGTGGGGGGGGTGCCTCTAGGAACGTAAGACTATATTAATGAAGGTTGATGTCCCTGGGAGGGTTTGTTTCTGCTTACTTGAGTTCACACGGGATGGTTCTCTGGCTCATTGGGGATGCTGGCTGGGGCTTCCATCATTACGAAGTGATTGGACGTGCCTGAAGAGAAGTGGCTCTCTGGAGAGGGGAAGAGGCCATGTGATAAATAATGATCTCGTGTGCGTGGAGCTCTTCACAGTTTACAAAGCACGAAGACGTGATCAGGGCCTCACAGCGGTCTGAAGTGCAGATGGAGAGGGACCTGATGGCTGCTGTGGTGTCGAGGGGGACAGATGCTAGCACAGGTTCTTGGCTGCTGGGGAGTCAGGGAAGAGGGGGGGACCCATGTCCAGCTCTCGTGTCTGGTGTGTTTCTCAATCTCATCACTAGGCTGCCTCTCCCTGACTGTATGTAGCCATTGGAATACAATCATTTCAGTCACTGCTGGCCCAGAGGACTTTATTCAGGGGTGGGGGTAATGGGCTGTGTTCCTGGACTCGTAGGCAGTGTCTGCAGTCCTGAGCCAAGTCTCTTCTGGGATGCCCTGGACACGTAAAGATGCTAACATGGACAAGACGTAACCAGACAGTAGGCAGGCTGGGGATTAGCATGTTGGCAATAATGATTTTATCTGATTTGGGGGCCTGTTTGCATGACTCACGAGCTGATGGTGAGGAAGTAGAATAAAGAGGATCATGTTTTGGTGGAGAAGAGGACAGGGAGGATTTGGGGGACCAGGTCTGGGGCTTTAAATTGGTATGGCTAATGGGGTATAGGGTTGAGGGGCCTAGAGGACTAAATGAGGAGCATGAGAGAGCCAGGAGAGGAGGGGGTATGTGGGAAAGCATCACAATAGAGGAGCCCCTGTCAACCTGTCACACGTCACAGGCTGTCACCCGGTTGTTCTGGGAACATGAAAGAGGACTGATGTTTATGGAGTGCCTGCTACGTGGTATGCAGTGTGGCAAGCACCTTCCACCCGTGAGCCCCCAGCTAGTCCCACAGCATAGCCATGCCAAAGTCATTCCCACTTTGTAGATGAGGAAACCGAGGGGAGAGTAGGTGGGGGACAAGACTGGCCTGGGGTCAGACTGTATGTGATAGAGAAGACATCATGGAGGAAGTGATTCTGAAATGGGTCTTGAAGGATAAGTAGGAGTTCACTTGTCAGCAGGGAAGAGCATTCCAGGTGGAGGAACAGTAGGTGCAAAGGCACGGAGGGAGGAAGGAACACAGGATGTTTGGGAGCTCTGAAGAACATGAGACTTCCCAAGATGTGGGGTGCAGAGTGTGGACAGTAGAAAGAGAAGAACCCTGGAAGATGGGCTGGGGGACTACGAAGGGCCCTCTAGGTTTAACCACACAGTTTGGACTGTGAGAAATGAGGATGAACAGGGGCCTTTTCATCAGGAAAGACACCAGATGATAGATAGTCTCCCTTGAGTGATTTCCAGGATACAGCAAAGACAAGGAGCTGGGTGGAAGAGAGGAACAGCAGTTTAAGACAGCAAGAGAACGCTTAGGGGATGATGATGGACACTGTCTCTATTATCATGAACAGAGAGCAGGGGAAAGATGCAAGAGATGAGCCCATTGTATTGATGAGCTACTTGAGGCCCAGAGTAGGGAGCTGAGGGTATGGAATAAACTGTTCTCACACTACCCTCTTTGGCTGCAGAACAGTGGACACTTGAGAAATTTCAAAGTCCAGTTTCCCTATTTCTGCAGTCACATGGACTAGTGGGCTGAGAAGACATACGAGCTTCATTTCCATTTAAATTGAAATAAGACATGTCAAAGGTGGATTGGTAATTACTGCCTAGAACAATGGCCCTCTGATGCGGGAAGTATAGTGTCGATGTATGTAGTCCAGATAATTTTTGCATGGGAGACTTAATTATGTTGATATAATTATTCCTCTGTCAGGAAAATTGGGTGGCACAGATATGTCATATTTGCATTTGCACAGAAAAATGAAATGCCTTCCTTCTTTTTTTTTTTTTTTCAAGAAGCCATTGGGTGGATGACTCTGGGGAGTCAGGAGTGGGGTGTCTGGAAGTTCACTCCAGGTTGGGATGTCGGTCTGCGGCTGGTGGGTTTTTTGTGAAGGCCCTGCAGGTGTCAACCTTGAGGGGGTCGGTGGTCCTTCTTTGTCTCATTCTGAAGATGCTGCATCAGAAGTCCCAGGCTCGGGGCGGGGGGCACTTTTAGGGTTGGGAAAGCTATGGGCTCTGAATAGCTAGAGCTGTAAGGAAATTTAGAGAGTTGGGTTTATTTTATTTTTACTTTATTCTGTTCTATTTAAATGTGAATTTAATTTAATTTAACTTGCAAACCTTGTAATTCACAACAGCACATTGCGCCCTCCTGCCTGATGGTCTCCCTCTCCCCATCCCGTTGCTCAGAGAGAACCTCAACCACATTCCTTGTATAAGGGTCTAGGGTCTGCCCCGGGAGTCTGTGCCCTCCGCCACTCCCCACCCATTATGGGAATCTCAGGACCCCAAGAGTCAAGTACAAAGCCCCCTCCTCATCATTGGAACCCAGGCCTTTGCACAATTATTGCCCAAGTGGAGGCGCTGGTGTTTAGGCAAAAATGGTTCATGATCCACAGTGTGTGAAAGAGAAATCATAAAGGAGGAGCTCACTTTCTAACAGAGAGAGGACCTAGCTTCTAGTTCTGCCTCTACCACCCAGGGAGTGGCCCAGCAACCTGCCAGGTGGCCTCTCGCTCTGACCTGGTACCTGGTGTATGTGTGCGTGGCTGCATCGCTGATGTGAGCAAGCCCATGGCGAGCACACACAGCTGAGACCTCCATGGGCCAGATCTTCATCAGCTCGATGTCGAACAGCCCAAGCTGCCTAAAACGTTCACTTTCCAGAATGCTACAAGAGGCTTCAGGTGATAGCTGGGGGCATTTTAAAACAGTTAGGAAATAAGCGGGGAGAAGGAGGGCTGCAGGCAGGTGTCTGGAGTCCCAGCCTCTTCTGTCTCGAGATAATGGACAATCCTGGGCAAGCGAGAGCGGTGGCGTGGGGGTCCCGGGGTTCCCGGGGTTCCCTGCATGTCTGCATGGCTAACTCCATTCTACCTTTAACATAAGACCGTTTTACCTGAGTGGGTGTTAAATAGATGTATCCAGACACACATGCAGAAACAAACACAGGATGGAAATACGGCAACTTGGTCTTTAATAGGGGTTGTCCCCAAGTAACAGACTTAAGGGCAATTTTTAATGGTTTTTTTTTTTTTTCCCCTGCCACTTTATTTTCTAAATTCTCTATAGACAACCTTGCTGGAACTTGAAAAGAAAAGAAAAGCTGTTTTTCAAAGAAAAAGAATAGATCGTATGATGATCTATCTGTGCTAGGGCTTGCAGAGCAAAGGGCCTCTCCACTGAGTGGCTTAGAGGAACAGAAACGTCGCCCAGCTCTGGAGGCCAGAAGTCTGAAATCAGGGTGTTGGCAGGGCCATGCTCCCCGTATATGCTGGAGAAGGAAGGGCTCCATGCATCTCTCTTAGCTTCTGGTGGTTTGCTGCCCATCTGCGATGTCCCTTGGCTTGGGGATGCATCATTGCAATCTCCTGTCTACACGTGGCACCCCTTCCTATGTGTCTTCGTGGGGTTTTGGCTCTGCATCTCTGTGTCTTTCCAAATTTCACTTCTTTTCCTAAGGACGCCAGTCATATTGGCTTAGGACATGCTGATGAACTCACTTTGACTTGATGACCTCTGTAAGGATGGTGTCTCCAAGTACAGTAACATTCTGCCGTCCTGGGGATTAGGATTTCAACCTGTTTTGAGGGGCAAGGGGGCACACAATTCAACCTATAAACAGGTATGTTTCTAGAAAGGGGAGAAGTTCAGGATGGCTACGGTGTTTTCCTGTGTGGGTGGTAAAGCTCACTGAGATGGGGCCTATAGGTGAAGAAGGTCCAATGTTACTACATTCATCAGCTTCCAAGACGGGGCCTGATGACTCCCCACTTCTTGCATTCACCTCCCTGCATGGCCTCCTCCCATGTTGTACCAGAGTTGGTCTGTGTGACCAGTAGATGGTTGGTCGTGATGATACATCACTCCCGAGGCCAGGTTATCTAAGATCTTAGATCATGTGCTCTGGGAGAGCCGGCCACCATGTCATGAGGACACTCCAGGAGCTCAGTGGAGTCCCTTATGGCAGAGAGCTGAAGCCTCTGGCCGATAGCCGTGTCAGTGAGCCTTCTTGGAAGGGACCCTCCAGCTTCCATCAAGCCTTCAGACAGCCCACACACTGGCTGCCGTCACCACTGTACCATCAGGACAGACCCTGCATGAGTTGTCCTTTGCTGCTGCAATAAGTTTCCACAAACTGGGTATCTTACAGTGACTCAATTTAACCCCCCATTGGTTTGGGAGTCAGCACTTCTTGGCTCCTGGCTGCCTCCCTCCAGCGTGACGTCATCACGCCATTACTACTGCCTTCTTCCCTGCTGAACCTGTCCCCTCCACCACCCCCTCTTGCAAGGACCCTTCTGATTACATTTAGGGGCTACCAGGATCATCTCTCCGCCTCGAAATCCTTAATTTAATCACACCTGCAAAATCCTTCTTGCCACCTGAGTTAACATATTCCCATATGGTGGGGATTTGGATGTGGACATATTTGGGGGCTGTTACCTGTTCTACCCCAGACGCTGGGGCAGAGGCACCCAGACACACCATTCCTGAACTCCTGACTCCCAGAAAGCCGTGAGGTAATGAGTGATATTGGATGTTTCAAAACACCAAGTGTTGAGGCAATATGTTATGGGGTAATAAATAATTAATATAGGCTAGGGGTTTGTAGTCCAGCACTGGATGCTGTAACACCTGAAAGTTGTACTTCTGGATTTCTTATAACTTTTTCCTCGAAGTATATGCGCACGCACACACACACACACACACATCTCTGTACATATAGCTACGTAAAATATAAATGCTTTTAAGTATATGTAGATAGAGATAGACAGGAAAATAGGCAGATCTTGTAAGTATACAGTTCGATGCATAAAGCCTGGGTTGAACCTGGATGTGGTCTGTGCTCTATGCCAGTGATTCTCCTGGTTCCTCTCGGGTGCATTTCTGCCCCTTCTCGGCTCTACTCGAAATTGTTAGAAACTAGGCTTTCTAGTTTTCTTGCCTTCTGGTAGGGTCAGCCAATAATAGGCGGTGATGGCCGATTGAAACACAGGGGAAAGAGAGAAACCAGGGTATTGATCTGTCTTTATCACTGCCTTGGGGACCATCCCCAGCAGAAGCTGAGACTCTAATTCCAGATCCCATTAGGAAGGCCCCTCTTCCATGAAGCTGCCTTCCACCAGCAGCCTTCCATTGGATGACCCAATGCCCTAATTTTTCCTTCTGGCCCTAGGTTGGCAGTGGCTTCCTGCCATTGCTAATCTGTCCTGGTGTCTCACCTTTCCATCATCTGAGTAACCAATTCCCTGTATTAAATTCCTTTATTTAAATGATCTAGAGCAATTTCCATTTTCCTGACTGATACGGGCTCCTCCAAGGTACTATATTAAATCCTTCCGATTTCAACAACAACAACAACAACAAAAATCAGGTTTACAAACTTCATTTTCTGAAAATATGAGGCTGTCCTTGCTATGCAATACCTGCAGGTTTCGTACTTTCTGAGTCTTTACTGAGAAAAAAGGACATGAGTTTGGTTTCAAGTGAGTGCCCACATATTAGGTATACCAGATGTACACAGTTAGACATTATTTTGTTTGTTCCAAGCAATGATCTTTTGCCAGGAAATAATGCTGGTCTGTTATGGGATGAAGAATTGAAAGTGAGGAAGGATTAAGAACTCTGCAAAATTCACAAAGGTGTTTCACTTTCGTGTTCCTCTCATGTCGTTGCATCTCCCTCCTCTCCACCCATCAGGATCTCTTCTGAAGTGTGGTGGGCTTCCACTCTCCTCAGTTCCACAGAATGCTTACCAGTTTTCAAGAAGAAATAGCCCTCTCCCCTGCCAATCAGCCAACTAACGTTGTGTCCTTTTTGAGGTGTTTCCAGGAGGGGTGAGTAAATTGTGGCAGTGTTGGGAGTTCTGTTGATGCTGGTAGGTGGACCACTGGAGAAAATGCTTAGCTTGGTAGCTCAAAGAGGAGCGGACTGTGGCCCTAGAGTGCCTGGGTCTATGCAGTGATTGATTGGACATGCCTGCCACAGGTGTAGAAATGGGCGGGAGGAGTTGTCAGATATTGGCTGACCCTCTGAAAACAGGCGGGCCTGAGCTTGCATCTGTATGTCCCTTTCTAGCTGTGTGACTTTGAGGTCTTTGATGAGTCTCTCTGTGTCCCTTACAGCATGATAAACCTAGAATCAAACAATTAATTTGCAGGAGAATTATGAAGAAAAGGACCTTGCATAGTGATGACTACCTTCTCCCTAGTCCCTCTTTTTGCTAAAGGTTGTGCTCTTTTGCAATCTTAAATAAGAGCATCTCATGCATAGTCTTGGGTTTTCTACTGGGTACACCAAGTCTTTCCTTTCCCAGACTGAGACTGAACACTCGTGTTACTGCTTGCTCCATTGCCAAAATGGAACCTTGAACTCTGACCAGGACACAGTTCCTAGGGCTTTTTATTCCCCCACAACCTCATTTTTCCCAGGCAAATAACCCTGGGACAATTTGAATGAAACAGTGGCGGTTCCTCATCACCTCCTCATTTCTCTCTGGGCGGACTGCTCCCACCTCTGGAGGCACAAGCATCCTTGGATAAAGCAGTAGCGATGAGAGGCAAAGTAGAAAAGAGCTGTGGGCTGGGGTCAGAACACCTGGATCCTGCTGCAGATCACTGCGTCGTGACTGGATGACCCTGGGCAAGTGATTTAACCTTTCTGAGGCTCAGCCTGTTCATCTGTAAAATAAGGATAATGAGGCTGCCATGGGAGACACTGAGCAGGCGGTCCAGGGTATTGTTCCTCACAGCATAGACAGAAAAAAATCCTATATTTCTTAACTTTCTCATCAGAAAAGTCATTCACATCCTTTGCAGAAGGTCTGGAGAAGTATAAAAAGGGAAACAAAAATCACCTTATATTTCACCACTCAGAATAACACTGCTATTACTTTGCTGTAATGTTCTCATGTTACTTTTTATGTTTTTGTATTGCACTTGACCCTGAGGGTTTATAAAGATCATGTGAGGGACGCCTGGGTGGCTCAGCTGGTTAAGCGGCTGCCTTCGGCTCAGGTCATGATCCCAGCGTCCTGGGATCAAGTCCCACATCAGGCTCCTTGCTCGGCG
>PISX010017001.1:12869-44733 GCA_004024625.1 Mellivora capensis
CTGCCTGTGCTCGCTTGCTCTCTCTCCCTCTGTCTCTGACAAATAAATAAACAAGAAATCTTTAAAAAAAAAAAAAAAGATCACAGTTAAGCCTATATGGTAGGGAAAGTTCAGGGGAGAAAGGGGTGGCAGTGAAGAAAGGAGGGTTCCAAAGTCTGGGAATCCAATAAGGACCTGACCAGAAGCTAAGATAATTATTAAAAAAAAAATAATCAGGTGAGACGAGACATCTCATACGTTTAGCAGAGGACCTGCCCATGTGAGAAAATAGAAATAAATACATTCATGGGATAATTTAATAAATATTAATTAAGCATATGTATGTGTCAGACTGGGAATGTTCATGCATCTGTATCTGATTAGACACATTTGCACATATGTTTGTGTGTATTTATGTGTATTTATAATAGCATGTGTTTGTGTGTAAGGGTTCTTTAGGGTTGCGCTCTGTAACATGAAGTTTCTGTTTGTTTTTAGTGAATCAGAAGATGACAAAGTGAGTTTTCATCATGTTTCAAGAGTGTTTCCGATAGTATGATCTATAATATAAACTACATGAAATTAATTTCCTTGGGGTACACCTTGAAAGGACAGAGAGGCAACATCTAGGGCGCAGAAATTGACCTGAGAGTCCTGTGCATTTGCATCCCAGAAAGAAAATATTAGCCTCTAATTGAACATCACAAAAGGAGATGATTTTAATTGCAGCCATAATTATCATATGAAGGACCTCCCACATGGGCAGCGTTCAGTGGCATGCTCCAGGGGGAGTAGCTTGGGAGATTAACAAGGGTTAATGATTCTCTTAAGCGATACTGGGGAGGTCGGAAGTACACACACTACTTCCACTGCATCTATCTCTGTATGCATGATGTGTGTCACGTATGCATTCGTGAGTATAATACCCAGGCCCCTCCTTCATTCGCCGTTTATACTCATGCAGGGGCACCGTTCATTCAATCCCCACATCCAGATTGAGTGCCCGCTCAACACCAGCAATACAGAGAGATTAGGTCCCTGCAAGAATGTAAGCTCCAGGGAAGTTAGGATTGTATCTGCACCACCTGTGCATAGGTCAGTACCAGCACACAGTAGGTGCTCAATAGATGTTTACTGAGTGAGTGAAGGACATGAATATTTGTCTACATGTAATGAATATATAATATATATGGTAAGACGTTGTGTATATCACTACTGTTGTAGTTGTAGAGTAACTGGGCATATGATATATTTATTAGTGGGTTTCTGCGGTATACATCTTACTATCTGAATGGTTTCATATCCTGATTTCTCCCCCAACTGCTTCATGCTTCAGGTCTCTAAAGAGAGAGAATAACAGAGGGGACCAGCTTCACATGTGGCTTCAAAATACAACCTTGTTTGCCTATGGCAGTCCCAATTCAAACCCAAGCATTGTTAGCAACGTGTCTTGAGGGTGGAAGAAGGCCCGGAATCCCAGACTGGAGAGCGGCGGGTGCCTCCCTTTTGTCCCCTTCTCCTTGTGGACCTCCTCTGTGTATCCTGAGCGGTCTCTGGCCAGGGCCTTATTTGGTCTTCCCCAGGGACAGTCTGGGGCACCGTATGCATTCCCTTAATGACTTGGCCTCTGCAATCAGCAGACTCTGTTTGCTTTTCAAGTTGAAGCAGAAAAGGTTAGCTGATTGCTGATTGCACAGACTCCAGATTTCCCCAGTCCGTCTCCTTGGGGTGTTCCCACCAGACCTGATCTGAGTCCCCTGGGCCCCGTCCTTGGTCCATATACCCTCATCTATGGATGGTTTTCGTGTCACTGCTCTCCTTGCTCTGTCTAATTAACTCATCCCCTACACTGCCCTTGGTTGAGAGGCATCCATGTCTTTCCTCTGCGGGACACTGAAATACCTTCAGAGCCAGAGTCCTTTTCCACCTGTGACCTTGGCAAAAACCTCAGTGATGCACTGCTCCTCACCTTAGTTGTTCCTCGTTCTCCTCTGAAAAAATGATATGGTAACAATGTTGGCTAAGCCTTTCCTCTCTGGAGGTCAGAGAGGTGGAGTAACTTGCTATGGGTCACACAGCCAGTAAGGGGCAGAGCTGGGATTCGAACCCAGGCACCCTGGCTCTAGAGGCTCCTTTGTCTTTCAAGATATTACGGATTTGACTCAGCTTGATATCTTACAAGATATTACGGATTGATCTCAGTTCCCCCTTTCCTCTGCTTCGTTCCAGCCCAGAGCCATCCATCCCTGAGACACAGTGCCTATCCCTGGTGGTCCTGTCCTCTGCCCACCAGGAGGCTCCACAAGAGTTAAGACTTAGGCCCTTGTTGTTGCCCCTACATGACATTGCATGGGCAAAGCTCCTGCAGGCACAACTGGGAGGGGACACCAGTGCTCTTTTCTCATCCCTGGGCTCAGGAGGCATAAAGAGCTGTCACCCGAGAACCCAAGACCAGGCTGTGCATCCAAGCTCTGTGCTCTTCCTGCCGCGTGACCTCACATGGGCCATTCTGCCGCTCTGCTCTCGCTTTCCTCAGCTCCAAAATAAACATTCACCCCATGCCTAAAACGGTCCGGACATGGACTTCGGCTAGCATCTCCGTGTCTTACAAAGACACAGGTGCCCTGTCTCCCGGGAGACTGTGGTCGATTCTGTTGCCCTAGGTGGGAGCTGAGCTCAAACAAGTGCTCCTCTAAGCTGCCGAGGACTTTGCACCTGGTCATTTTTCTAGGTGTCTTTAGGAGCTGACACGCCAGCGTCCAGAGGTAAACGCCTCCCCAGCCATTCCCCCGGTGTGTGTTATTTCCTGTGACAGTCCACTGCCTCCTGCCTGGGGGCCCCTGCCTCGGACTGGCTCTCACCTTGTCAGCACCAAGATGGGGATTTCACAGCTGGCAACTTCAATCAGCTACAGCCCACTGCCAGCCCCTTGTCACCAACTCCCCCACCTCTCTCCATGCTGCTGCTTCTCAGCTCCAGTCAGCCCTGAGCCTTCTCAGACTTTGCTCTTGCTTTCTTTCTCTCTCTCATTAAAATTGGAAAACCTCAAAATCAGATGAAAGGCACAGGCCCACCATAGCATGAATAGACCAGCCACTCTGCAAAGGGGAGCTGTGGGTGTCCCCTTAATGGGGGAGCAGCCCTGGTCCTCCCTGAATTTCACTGGGGGGTGTGCACATGTAACCCCAGAAAGATCACCAGCAAGACTGGTCTTTAAATTCGGGCTCTGCACGTTACTCCCCGGAATGCCTTCTGACTCTGCTGGCCTCCATTTCTTCATCTGCAACAGAAAGAAAACAATCATGGGCTCAAAGAGGCACTGTAAACTGTTCCAGGTTGCACAGCTAGTGAGTTAAATGGGCAGCTGGGAAAGGCGCTTAGATCTGACTCTAAATCTTTCTATTTTCACCCTTTCACGTTCTCAGCAGTTGGTATAAGTATGTTCCTTAAAACAACAGTCAACAGGGGCGCCTGGGTGGCTCAGTCAGTTAAGAGTCCAACTTTCAATCTTAGCCCCGGTCTCAGTCTCAGGGTCCTGAATTCAAGCCCCGTGCTGGGTTCCATGCTGAGCCTGGAGCCCACTTTTAAAAAATAACAAAAATAAATAAAACAAGCGTCAACAAGTAATCCTTACATAATTAGAATGGCTTAAAAGAAAAATGTTGTCTATAACCCCCCTTTTCCTCCTCATCTTTAAATATCACCAGCTTCCAAAGTGTTTTTCCGATTGTATGTGCGTTATTTGCAGATAGATGGGGGCATGATATTCTCTGTGCTATTCCGTTTGCTTAACATTATTCCGCAGAAGCATCTACGCTGCCACAATCCTTATTTCAAATGTTAATGTGTGTGCCTCATGGCATCAAAGAGACACGCTGTGATCCCCCATTCCCAGTTGTTAGATGATGAGGCTGCTTTCAGCTTCTCCCTGCATCCTCTGGGAGAGATCTTACTCTGCCTTTTGATTGATCCCCTGTAGGTTTAAGCCAAGGTTTCTCAGATTGGGCACTATGGACATTTGGATGAGGCCATTCCTGGTGGAGGGGGTTGTCTTCTGCATTGTAGGATGTCAGACAGCATCCCTGTTTCTACCTGCTCATGCCAGTAGCACACTGTCCCCCAAACCCCGACAAACTGTGACAACAAGAATGTTTCTAGGCATTGCTCAGTGTCTCCTGGGCTGGGGAGTGAGGGGGCTGGCAGAATCATCCTTAGTTGATGACCATTGTGATAAACGGTAGGGGTGGATGACATAGGCTGCAAATGGAAATCAGAGGTTTTCCAGAGTCTGCACAGAATCGAATTAAGGCAGGATCAGAGAGAAGGATGAACCGTCAGAGGCACCAGTCAGGGGCATCAAGCTGGAGTGCCATGCTTCCTGGGCCTCAGTTTCTCATCTGCAAAATGGGAGCAAGACTAGTGACCCATCTGCCAGACTTTTGAGCAGTGAGGGAGGTCATCAGGGTAAGATGCTTGACACAGTGCCAGGCACAAAAAGATCTCAGTAAATGGCAGTGGTGTCTGCTTGCTCTGGGAGGAGCCCCTCTGGCTTGCCCATCATTGCCCTTGCTGCCTCCGAGAATGCAGAGTTGGGGAAGTCGGCATGGCAAAGTGAAAAGGGAACCATTCTTATCTGTTTTCTGCCACCCAGCTGATCTCCCACTCCATATCCATCCCTGAGGCAGATGCAGCTTCCAGAACCAGCCTCCATGAGCGTTCTGGGAAACAGTAATGGGCCCGTGCATTCACTCATCCATCCATGGTGTCTGGCCTGGCACAAAGTGGGTGGTGCATGTTTTGAGCCTGGCTCTGGGGTCAGACACACTGGGCTGAGACCTCTCAGTGTGGGTGAGTGAGCTCTGGCTGTGGGTCATGCCCTCATGGCCCCCCAAAACATCCATGTCCTCTATAAAATTCAAAGCATCTGTCTGAGGGTCCATAAGCCCATCTGTATAGAGAGGGGGTGCCCGTTACATACTAGGTGCTTGGTGAACACGCAGTGCAGCCCAGGGTGTGTCTTCCTCCCCAGAAGCTCTGGCCGGTGCATGGGTTCTTGTCCAGGGCCAACATGTGCTTGTGGTCTCTGCCTCCAGGAGAAGTACGTGGAGGAGCTCGCAGCAGTGAGGCAGACCCTCCAGACAGACCTGGAGACGTCCATCCGGCGGATCGCCGACCTGCAGGCAGCCTTAGAGGAGGTGGCGTCCAGCGACAGTGACACGGAGAGGTAACCTCTGGGGGCCAAGTGCATCACTTCACATGCAAAATGGACATAATACTTTGGACCAACCACTCAGGTGGCTTTATTTTGACTACCTTAGATGCACAGGTTGACCTTTCATGTGCTGAACCCACTGCCTCCCTCATAAGGTTGTCAGTGAGGGTCAAATGAGATGCCAGATGGACACCACTTAGAACAGTGCCAGGAGTGCACATGGGCCGTCAGGGTGTAAGCGGTGTTTGTGCACGTAAGGGACATCTCTTCACAGAGGCAACAGCTGATTCAGAGATGCAAAAATGAGACAGCTGGTAATGGGCCAGACCACTCAAATTCAGTGTCAGGGATTCTCTCCTTTCCCAGAAGACAGGTTGCTTCTGACCATCTCAACTCAAATCTCGAGCTGCCACAGGCCGTGGGTGGGCTGCTTACCTGGAGGGAGTTCAAGGTGTCCCAGGTGGGCACATGGACCTGGGCTTTCCAGCCCCTGCAGGTGACCCATAGCATCCTATTCCCTAGAGCTGCTTTTGTAACGTTGGCATGTTACTTCTCTGGAAACCACAGCTGTCTGGCTGGCTACAGCTTCTCTGCCCCATATCCCAGCCTCTGCCACGAAGCCTGGGCAGCAGGAAAAGGCATTTTCTTTGCATTGCTTTGGTAAGAAATAAGGTATCTTAGCCTAACCTTCAGAGGTGGCTCCCTCCCTACACACACCTGCATGGACTGCATTGGCCACTGCTCCCTCTTGGTCTTTGTCTCTGTGCGGGATGATTCCCGTTGCAGCCAGAACAATCCCAATATCAGACCATGACTGCAACTCTCTCCACTTCCACGAGGACCCCGAGAGAGGTTCAAGGTCACACAGCAAATTAGCATCGTGCACTAGGTGAGCCTGTCACACCCCCTCAATAGGGTGAAGCAGGGGCAAGCTGCGGAGAGGTGTGGGCGGGAGATGGGCGGTGAGGAAAACAGTGCTGTAAGTCTGCTATGGGTTAGACAGCAGGAAGAACAGGTAGAGCTGACCATGCTTGGTCAAGGAAAAAAAGCCCCGGAAGGAAACACATCAACATTCTAATACTGATGGAAGGCATTACTGCTGAAGTTATGGACTTTATTTTCTTCTTTCTTTAAGGTTATTTATTTATTTAGAGAGAGAGAGAGAGAAAGCAGGGTGAAGGGGCAGGGGGAGAAGGAGAAAGTGAATCCTAAGCAGACTCCGTGCTAAGGGTTGAGCCCACTGGGGAGCTCGATCTCATGACCCCAAGATCAACACCTGAGCTGAAGCCAGAGTCAGTCACTTAACAGACTGAGCCACCCAGGTGCCCCTAAGTTAGGGACTTTACACACCTGATTTTAGAATGTGAACATGTCCTTTCCTTGATGCGGTTCCAGGCTGGTCATAAACAGCCCAGACTTTTCTGTAACGATGTTCACGCTCAGAATCAGTCAGATGGAGACCCAGGGGGCTCTCGACGTCCTTGCCTCTAAATAAAGGGCTTCATTTGAGAAATCTCAGTTTGTGCAAAAATAGCTTCCATGCACAATTCTAAGTATCATCACCATGTCCTGCTAATTTGCACGGCCGCCAGATTTGGGCGAAACGGCCACTACTGGTGTTGCCCCTGCTTCCTGACTCAGGATTACATTTAGGATGTCCCATACACCACCTGTGGCCTTATTAGTGTCCTGGCAGAACTCGCATCTATAATTACAAACCCTCGTCAATATTGCCTACTTGATGCTGGGGTTGACTTTTCCATTAATAAAGACATTAGTGCTTCCACATTAATTATAGTGAGAATTAACGGTTGTATATACTAGTTTTTGTTTTTGTTTTTTTAACCGATAGCAAAACTTTGGAACCATTTTCACTTGCATAGCTGGAGATCATTTTTCTTTTCCCTTTTTTTTTTTTAAGAGCGCGAGCACAAGTTGGGGGTGGGAGAGAGATGACCTTAAGCAGGCTCCACACTCAGCACAGAGCCTGATGCGGGGTCCGATCCCACGACCGTAAGACCATGACCTGAGCTGACACCAAGAGTCAGATGCTGCACTGACCGAGCCACCAGGCTCCCAGCTTTCCTTTCTTTCCAAGTTTTTATTTTAATTTCGGTAGAGTTGACATACAGTGCTCTATTAATTTCCAGTGTACAATACAGTGATTGAATGATTCTATACATTTTTTCAGTGCTTGTCAGCATAAGTGTCCTCTTAATCCCTATTACACTTATCCCTCCACCCCCCGCCCACCTCCCCTCTGGCAGTCATCAGTTCGTTCTCTAGAGGTGAGGGTCAGTTTCTTGACTTGCCTTTCTCTTTTCTTTTTTCCCTTTGCACATTTGTGGGTTGTTTTTTTTTTTCAATTCCACATAGGACTGAGATCATACGGTATTTGTCTTTCTCTGATTGACTAATTTCACTTAGCATAATACTCTCTAGCTCCATCCATGTCATTGGAAATGGCAAGATTTCACCCTTTTTGACAGCTGAGTAATATTCCTCTCTCTCTGTCTATGTGTGTGTGTGCACGCACGCACATGCGCATGTGTATAACAGCTTCTTTATCCATTGTCTATTGATGGAAACTTGAGTTCCTTCCAAAATTTGACTATCGTAGATAATGCTGCCATAAACAAAGGGTTGCATGTATGTCTTTGAATTAATGTGGTCTCTGTCTTTATATTCTTTGGGTAAATACCCAGTAGTGAGATTACTGGATTATAGGGTATTTCTATTTTTAATTTTTTGAGGACCCTCCCTACCATTTTCCACAGTGGCTATACCAATAATTCACGAGGGTTCCCTTTTCTCCACATTCTCGCCAACACTTGTTGTTTCTTGTCCTTTTGGTTTTAGCCGTTATGACAGGTATGAGGTGAGAGCTCATTGAGGTCTTGATACACATTTCCTGATAATGAGTGATGTTGAGCATCTTTTCATGTGTCCGTTGGCCCTTGGTATGTCTTCTTTGGAAAAATGTCTGTTTGTATTTTCTGCCCACCTTTAACTGGATTCTTTGATTTTGGGGTGTTCAGATCACTTTTCTTTCTTTTTTTTTTTTTTTTAAAGATTTTATTTATTTATTTGACAGACAGAGACCACAAGTAGGCAGAGAGGCAGGCAGGGAAAGAGAGGAGGAAGCAGGCTCTCCACGGAGCAGAGAGCCCGATGTGGGGCTCGATCCCAGGACCCTGGGATCATGACCTGAGCCGAAAGCAGAGGCTTTAGCCCACTGAGCAACCCAGGGGCCCCCAGATCACTTTTCTAATACATGAACATTATCAGTGAAATAAATGGAAGTTATCAAAATAACAAAATAGGAAAGAGGCAGAGGACCCATGCTCGGAGGTGTGGGTGCAGGGAGCATCTTCTTGCCTGGGGAGTGAAATCCCGGGGGTGAGGTCATAGAGGGTCACAGGCATCACTCCGGTCTTAGCTTATAGGGGCTCCTCTTGAGCCTTAAAGGGACCCTGCCCTCACCTTCACCTTGACAGAAGGTACCTTTACCTCTTTCCTCTCATTCATACCCATCCAGCTTTTCTGAGCTCCAGACCCCAGGTCCCCGGGAATCCCTTCTGAACCCCTGAACCCCGGCTTCCTGTCTGCATTTTCACAATCTTCTGTCTCAGGAGGACTTTGTCCTGACTCTCTGCCCTCTAACTTGGATTTAAAAGAGATGCAGAGCTGAGATTTCCCCCGGTAGCATGAGAATGGGGGGGGGGGGGCGATGGGGGGGGGCGGAGAGAATTGCCCACAAAGAAGTCTCGATGCATTTAATTGCACTGCACTTAAACTGATTCTCAGCAATAAAAGGCAATCCATGCTTGCTGGGCTGCAGAGGCACCGTCCAGAGCAGAGCCCCAGCTCCTACCCCTGGTAGGAGCCTGTCCTCTTCCCCATCCCGCTGCGCGCTGTACTTCCTGCTTAATTGTCTCATCACCTGGGGTATGTCTGTGGGTTGGATGGGAGCCTGAGGGATTCAGCGAGGTACCTCTCCAAACTGAGCTCTCAATTAGGACTCGCACCCACCCTGTGGGGAGAGCAGGAGAGAGTGTGTGTGTGGTGTTTCTGCTGGAGGTAAGGTTTTTTAAGAGACTTGTTCAAATTATGAAAAGTCACATTTCCCCATGTTGGGAATTAGATCCGAGCGTAACAGGCCTTCCAGGCTGGAAACGCGGTTACGTGCTCAGAAAGCCAGGTGGCCCGTGTGGTGGAATTTAAACACGCACCACCCTGCACTCGGGCTCTGTGTTGTGCCTTAGATCATGGCATCAACCCTCGAAGATTAATGGGGAAATCCTTTAAGCTGGTCCCCTGGGGCCTGGAGCATGCTCATTACTCGTGGAGGGAGGGATGCATCAGCTGAAAGCCTTGTCTGTTCCTGGCTCAGGGTCTGCACTGCTCTGCCTGTCATCTTTCTGGGGGTTTGGGGTGCGGGGGAGTGGCAGTGTGAAGAAGTCAACGGGTGACCTCTGACTCCTAGGTCAGCTGAGAGTGCATCAATTTCAGCTGGCCCGGTCAGAATCGAATGCTCTAGAAAGGTATCTTTTGTCGCTGTGTTGCATGTAAGCTGTATGTTTCTCAACATACATCCTTTTAACTGGGATAAAATTAGGCTGCAGTAGGATAAGTAGGAAGATGTGGGTCTCACCACAGGTGGCCCCTGCCACTGAGGGCATCATTCTGAGTTGATTTATTTATCAGTGGGCCCAGACTGTGGCCAGACTCTAAAGCTTCCTGCTACCTAGGAGGGCAGGCTTTGGAACTGCTCACATTACTTTTCCTAAAACTCCCTTACCTTCTAATTTGCACCCTCTGAGCTCCCCTGCCTGAGTAATAAATATGCCCAAGGCCTGGGGGAACAGCTTAAAGCATCTTTCTGTCATTCTAAGAAGGTTGATACACCATTTGCAATGACAACACGGATAGCTCACGTTTATATGACGTCCCAGAAGCCATCTGGCTTTCCAAGTGTCCTTCTAGCTTGGGAGGCCTGGATACCCAGCTAATGGGGTTCACGGGGAGTCAGGGCTCCAACCTACTTTATCTGCTCCTGCCTTATGGGAAATGATGGTTATTGGGATGAGAG
Source organism: Mellivora capensis (assembly GCA_004024625.1). Classification (NCBI taxonomy): domain Eukaryota; kingdom Metazoa; phylum Chordata; class Mammalia; order Carnivora; family Mustelidae; genus Mellivora; species Mellivora capensis. Next base: position 23,153 of record PISX010017001.1, read on the forward strand.
ATATTCTCTGCTGAGAACTGACTTGGTGCAAGGCTGTGCACCAGACATGGTTCTCACAACTTTTGAGGTTGGTACCTATTTTATGGACAAGAACACTAGACTTAGAGAAGTTGAGGAGCTGGCTTGGGTTCACCCAGCAAGTGTTGGGGCCATGATGGTCTCCAGGCCAACTTCACCTCCCACACTTCCAATGTGCAGGCTCTGCTGTCATGTCCCAGGTACCCCTTCTTCCCCCTTTCTCCTGTCAAGGTCTTTGTCCTTTGCCAAGTAACTGGCCTGTCACACAGGTGCACATGTGTCTGTCACTGTGGCTGGGAGCCGCCAGTGCCTTCTTTTGTTACTTCCCAGGCAATGTGTGCATTTAAACAGGAATTGTCTGACAAGGACTCGCGCTAAAAGAATACGACAGAAGACATCTAATTAATTACCTTGCCTATCAGCAAGCCCCTGTCGACCATTGTCTGGCACAAGTTCTTTGAAAGCCACATGCACCAAAGATGAGAGAAAGAACCACCAATAGGTCAGGAGAAAGGGTTCTGTCCTGGCTCTACCACCGACAAGATCTGGACCAGGTCATCTGCCCTTCCTGGGCTTCTGCCAGTCCAATCAACACGTTAAAGTCTTTGTCATTGCCATCCACATTCACCTTCCATGTTTTGTTTTTAAATATTTTATTTATTTATTTGAGAGAGAGAGAGAAAGAGAGCATAAGTGGGGTGAGGGGCAGAGGGAGAAGCAGGTTCCCCACAAGCAGAGAGCCCGATGCGGGGCTCAATCCTGAGACTCCAAAATCATGACCTGAGCTGAAGGTAGATGCTTAACCAACTGAGCCACCCAGGCAGCCCTTGACCTTCCCTGTTAAGACAGGAGGTAACAGTAAGAAATAGGCAAACATGGAGCTCACAGCCCAGAGACTCTTTCTTCATAGGGTAAAAGGGTCAGTGGATTTCAAATTCCCTCTTAAGTGGAACCCTCCTCCCCCGCTTTTTTTTAACACCAGCATAAACTCCTATAGAAAATTCTAGCTTAGCATGGAGTACAGAGATGAAGGTTCAAGGTCAATCCTCCCTACTCAGGCTCTCCCCCTAACCCCTTAGAAGCCCCTGTAAGGTCTCCCAGAACACAAGGCCTCTGTAGACCGTGGTGCACAAACTCCATTGTCTACCAGGACCAATAATAATCCGTGACTTGTGAAGTCACTCTGGTGGGGATTTCTACCCATCTGGTTCAGTGAGTCTTGGGATCACGCCAAACAAAACTCCTGCTTCTGCCTGAATGCCTTTCCCTTCCCGCTACCTCCAAGCTGTAGACCACCACAGGTAAGCTGTTAAGTGCCTTCTGCAGTTTATAAGGGGTGATGTGGTTTCCAGAAACCCTCCTCAACCCAGCATCTTTATTTTAAACATACTCTGTTTTGTTGAGACCTTCTAAGATGGCGGGTGGTATGGGGCGCGGGCCAGACACCGGCCTCCGCCTGGATGGTAATAGATCAGAAGCTGACAAGCAGAACGCCCAGCGGACCTTGACTTTAACCTCAGCAGTTCTGTGAAAATTCAGTGACATGGGTTCACAGGCAAAAGCAACCGGTACACAGATTAAAATGTCTATAGAAATGTAGGATAATTTTCAAGAAGCATTTATACCGATATCTTTTTATTTCTCATGGCTGGTTCTCTTCCAGAGTTATGGGCTTGGAAGGCACTTATAAGGATTGCTGATAATCTTATGCTCTTACAAGATTGCTTCTTTAGATTCTTCACCATTTTTTTTTCCCCACATGGTGATAAAGGGTATAATTGTCGTTGATACAGCAGTGATGGGTCATGCCTGCTGCCTGCTTATTTTTCATTAAAAAAAATACATATATATATATATATACACACACATATGTATATGTGTGTGTATATATATATATATATGTATGGGCTCAGAAAACCCAGTGCTTTCTGTGAAGGCAGAAACCAGCCCTGAGATTAGCTATTGCAATAGTCAGAGTCTGGCAGGAACCCCAGACACGTCCCAAAGAAGGGGATCTAATAAAGGGACTATTTGCAAAGATATGGGCCCTGTGTAAGGGGGCACCAGGCATGGTACAGCACTCAGGGGCTCAGAGCCATTTCTGGGAACATCCAGAAAGGGCTGTTGGGCAGGGGGACCTCTGGCTTTTGGTTGAGGGCTAGAGCCAACGCCAGGAGAAGCAGTAGGTAGAATAAAGCTCCAGGCTCCTCTCTTCCTTCCTCCCCTCCAGTGGCTATCGGAATTCCCTACTGGCCACACCCAAGGGGAGGCCCCATGGATGTGGCCCATAGAGATCAGCCTCCGGGGCACATAGCAAAGTGGACGGCAGGAAGTGCGTGGGAAGGAGCAGAGAGAAGACATCTCGAAGTGAATGCCTCTCTACTCTGGGGTGAGGGGGGAGCCCTTTCAGAAGGGGATAAATTTAAACGCTGACTTCAGCCGTGGGGCTCACATGTGTGGAATCAGCCAGGGTGACTAGCGGGTCACAAATTAACACCAGCACATGCTTTGATTAGTGATCTTCTCCCATAAAGACTTTTCTGGGCTAGATTGCATTAAAAACTGTTGTTCAGTCAAGTGAAGTATGTCAGAGAGAGCTTGGCTACTGCAGAGCTCAAGGCAAGCTGCTTTAGGATTGTGGAGAGGTTAGGTTTCCTGGACACCTACTAGGGACCTGTGAGCACAGCCTCTTTTAATCCAGAGTCCTGGAATCCTGGGGTGGGAAATGGGCTTGAAGCAATCCCGCCCCTCCCCCAACATGCCCAAATCCCACCTCTACTGCTGCCAGCCTTTGCTCATTCTCCCAGCCTATGGCCACGAGAAAACTTATTCTGGGTATAACTAAGCCTCTCTATTAAGACACACCATTTACAATGCAATGGCTTGGGCCACAGGTGTCTTCATTTTTCTTTTTTTTTCAACCAACATTCTAGAAGATCGAACCCTATTCACTGAACTCCTCTGCTTCCCAAGGGTCTTGTCTACCACATCCTTAGCTTCTCTGGTCAGCTGGAACCAGTATCCTTAGCCTGGGGTCTGTGCCCAAGTAGTTCAAGGGAGGGGGGTGTCCAGGCTTGAGGTCTAGATGATACTGTGAACTCTCAGGTATTAGGCTAAAATTTGAGTCAGTGTGCATTCAGAGAAGCAGGAGTGGAAGTTCCATAGTCCTATAAAAGATCCTTAGAGGGGCGCCTGGGTGACTCAGTGGGTTAAGCCTCTGCCTTCAACTCAGGTCATGATCTCAGGGTCCTGGGATCGAGCCCCAAATCCAGCTCTCTGCTCGGCAGAGAGCCTGCTTCCCCCTCCCTCTCTCTGCCTGCCTCTCTGCCTACCTGTGATCTCTGTCTGTCAAATAAATCAATAAAATCTTTAAAAAAAAGATCCTTAGAAATAAGCCCCTGGACTCCTCCCTTAATGACAAGTGCTCTCTTTCCAAGCTGGACGAGGCCTCAGCTCATTGGCCCAAACTCCTTTAGTTCACAGATGGGGAGACTGAGATCCCAGGCAGGGAAGGAGGGGAGGCTGGGCTACCCAGAGAGGCCTCTAGGATTTGGTTGCCTTTTCTCTCCATCTCTTATTCTGTCCACAAACCCCACCCAGCAGAGCCATAGAAAGACCCAGGTCTCTAGCAGGATCAGAGTTTGATCTTACTCCCACAGATGGTTTCAGTTCATGAAGCGGTGTTTTTAAGTTGGTTAAAAGCTGCATCAACACTTGGCACATAGATCCCTGAGAAGATTCAAGGTCATTCATCAAAGACACATTTGTCCTATTGCCTTTTTTTGGGGGGGGAGTGCCATAGCAAATTGTCACAAACTTAATGTCTTAAACCTACACAGATTTTATTACCTTATGATTCTGTTGACTAAAAGCCCAAGGAGGATCTGATCTCCCTGGGCTAATCAAGGTTTCAGAAGGGCTGTCTTCCTTCAGGAGACTCTAGTAGGAGAATTAATTTCCTTCCCTTTTCCAGTTGGTAGAGAATACTAACACATCTTGACTTGTAACCCTTCCATCATCAAAGCCAGCTACAGGAACCTAACGATCTTGGGATGAAGATTATGTTGTTGACATCTCTGGGGGCCATTATTCTTCCTCTCCTAGGGTCATTCACGAAAGCTGCTTTTGTAACACTGGAGAGGACACAGCAAACTTTTCTTTCAAAGGCTAAGTGGTATGTTAGGTTTTGGGGGCCCTGTGATCTTTCTTGCAACTACTCTGCTACTGTAGAGCAAAAGCAATCATGGGCAAAATGGAAGTGAGTCACTGTGGCTGTGTTTTAATAAAACTTTATTTATAAAGACATCTGTCAGTTGGATTTGGCCCATGGCTGAAGTTCATTGAATTCTCAAAGTATTATCTGAGAGATCTTCTGGTCTGGCCTGAGCCCTGGGGCCAAAGGGATGAATAAGACATGCTCTTGGTTCATGAGGGCCTCTTGCAGTCCTGGTGGGGACAGGCAGTTGTGAATAGAAGCCCCGAGACTGACCGGCCCTTGAGAGTAGGGACCAAGGAGACACAGGTACATCCCTTGGAGAAGTGATCATGTTTTCTAAGGAAGGAATCCTCGAGATTCCACACAAAAAATAAATCTGGGAGGCCCTGGCCTGTGAACCTAGGATTCAGATGCGGTCTCAGGCATCTGAGGCATCTGAGGTCATGGTTTGGTGCCTACACCTGCACACTGGGCATCCACTTTCTGGTTAAGAGCATGAGGTTAATAGCTCTTACAGACCTGGGATTCAGTGCTGTGTGACCTTGAACAAGGGTGTCAGTTTCCTTGTTCCCTAAATGGACCTAGGCGGGATGGTGCGATGAGACCTCGTGGAAAGTGTGTTTGGTGAATGAAGGGACATTCCCTTCAGAATAGCTACTCCTGTAATTAGTCTCGGAGTTTCCCGGAAGGCTCTGGAAAGCTGGACTCCTGCCCTCTTGTCTGATTCGCTGGCACTCACAAAGAACATAAGGCAAACACGCTGCTGTTGACAGTAATGGTTCTGTTCATAATAGCAGTACGGGTTGTCCTAAAGCAAGAGCAGAGGTGATGGTTGTTGCCTCCTCAGCAACACTATTTGTTTGTCCCATGCTGAGATCTCGATAGGGGTTATCTCGCTCCGCGGGAAGCGTGCGCTCCGCCACTCAGCCCCATTCGTAGACACATTTTACGAAGGAATATAGAGGGTCAGAGAAGGCGACTGACTCGCCTGAGATCACACAGCAGCAAAGGTTGGAAGTGGGACTCAAACCCAAGTTGGTGTGACACCAAAGGCCACATTCTTCCCCTGGCAGCACAAGAATGACAGGCTCTTTTTTGTGTCTCCTTCTAGTGTCCAGACAGCAGTGGACTGTAGCAGCAGCAGAAAAGAGATGTAAGTTAACCCTGAGGAGAGCTGAACAGTTAACATTGAAGTCAAGAACCGGCCCCTGGCTCTCTGTGTCCAGTGTGCAGAGGGAACGTCCACGCCCACTTGGAGAATTACTGGCAATGCCCACGATAGCTCAGACTCCATGGTCTTAACGTATGGCACTGGGGACATGTTATTGAATGGTGCAACTTGTTTTAGACAGAGAGGAGCCCATGACATATCCTTCCACCATCCCCCTCAAATACCTTCAATGGCTCCTTATTTCCTCAGAACAGACTTTATAGATTGGCACTTGAGACCCACACATATCTGATTCTTACTTCCCTCTCTATCTGGGACTCCTTCTTTCCATATCATCCATGCCCTGTCCCTTTCCAACCTCCATATCTATGTGTATGCTGTTCCTTCCAGCTCAAATTCCTTTCTCCAGGTCCTTCATGGTCAAGACTCAACCTTCAGACAAGTTGTGACTCAACTATCATCACTTAATGCCTTCCCTTATGTCTCCAAGGAGTAAAACAATGCTCCTTCCTTATCCTCCTACTCTGTGTCCCTCTCTGTGGTATTGATAATTTTCACCTTTATTTTATGCTTATTTCTATAGGAGTATACTCTGCTAGGATGGACTCTTGAGGACAGGGTCAATGTTGGGTTCGTGTTTACAGCCCCTTTCCCTGGTGCCCTGCATAGAGTGTTCTATAAACAAGCAAATGAATTTATAGACAGACACTAATAGTGATATAGGTAAAGATAATGATATACATATCAATATTGATATAGATATCAGTAGATGTAGTTGCATGAGTATATAAACCAGAAAATAAAATAATCATTGAATACCCACATCTATGACAGGCCCACACGAGGCCTTATTTCAGAACTAGGGAACATAAAAGTAAAGTCTCTGTCTACAAAGATATTCTGGTTAGGGCAGGCAGAGACTTAACACTTGACACATTCCATGGACATATCATTTGGTGTAAAATTCAGTGCCAAATTTTACTCTAAAATTGGACTTGTCTCAACATCTGTCTCAGAGTATTTCCCTCCCCAAAGAAGGGCAGCAGTTAGCATCATGGGCACTGGAATCACAGAGACCAGGGTTTGCATTCCACCTTCATCACTGGCTAAGTGAGTGACCTTGGCAAGAATCAAGTTGGCCTCCTCGAATCCCGTTACTCTCACCTATGTAATGGGGACAGCACTGACTCCCGTCTCTCAGGGATGGTACTCTGAGCACTGATGAAATTTATGCATACACGGCACTTAGCACATGCCTGGCTGATGCTTAGGGGTGACTAACTAGTTATTGCTGTTACTGTGGTTGTCATCGTGCTGATGGCATCCTGCCTTCTGGTTACAGAGATAACGTCTCCATCCTCAGCTCCCAGCCAGAGGGCAGTCTGCAGTCCTGGTTGAGTTGTACTCTGTCCCTGGGCACAGATACCGTGAGGACCCCCTCTCGACAGTCAGCCAGCAGCAGCCCCATCCTCAGCTCCAGGTAAGAGTATGTCCCTGCTGCCTCTGGATGGCCGGTAGCTTGAAGAATCTCATACTTTGAAGGTCGTTGTTCATGTCTTCCATCTTCTCCAGCTAAGGCAAGGAGAAGCATGGCCACGGACAGTGTGAGCTATGACCCTGCCACTTCTTAGCTGAATGGCTTTAGGTAGGTTGGTTATTGTCTCCGAGCTTTCGTTTCCTTATCTGGGCAACAGGAAATATAATTCTGTTTACTGCTCCAAACTGTTGAAATGATGAGGATCTGATGCCCCCCTCCCTAAAGCATGGTTCTCCCGAAGATTTTTAAATAGCATGTGGTGAACATTTTTTAAAATAACTGTGGATTTATTATAGTTGCCTTCTATCTAAAGCAAGTCCTGCTTGTCTACAATTTATAGATTGTTCTGGATTTAAAGTTTTCTTTTGTAAACCTATTCATTTAAGCATTTCTGTATTTTGGAGTTTTTTTAATAGCAAATCAGTATCGAGACAGTTAGCCTGGATGATTTCTCCCTCAGAGATTTTAGCTTTGTTCTGAATGTCAAGGTTTTATATTTTCCCCACCACAGAGGGAGATGGATTCAGTTACGGCCTGAGATGAAACTCTTGCAGATCTGTAGGATTGCCAACAATAGGTTCCTCTGACAACCGGGCCTTGGGAGCCACTCTTAGTTTAGGACTTAAATCCATCTTCCCTCTTGTTTTTCTGCCAGCTTCATTTCTCTCAGCTCATTTGGTTTTCCTTTTCAAGGGTGGCCCTCTTGTAATTAGGAGCTAATGGCCATAAATCAGAAATTATGGATTAAGCAGATGCGTAATTAAGATGAAATGCACACTGCTTTTGTGATAACATAAGAACCAATGTGATAAAGTAGAAAGTAAAGTCCCAGACTCAAGGAACAAATGCAGACAACCCCTTTCTGACTTGAAATGTGTTTGCTCTGAAGGAGGTGGGGGCACCGTCTCTACAAAAAGAAGGGGGTGGAAGTTCACGCTAACCTTTTGGGCATATTCAGCAAATGGCAAATGTCTGACGCATGCCTGCAGATAATCTTAGGCTGAAAAATTTGACGTTGAAAATATCAGAGGCTCTAAGAGTGGGGCTGCATCTGGGGAGTTAATTAAAGCAAGATTATCTGATTATTGCTCTTAATTAAAAACAAAGGCCTACATGGAGAAAGGGCCATCTCCTCCGTGAACCCCAAAGGATGAGGACTTTTTCTCTCCTGATAAATACATACCCCCTTTTTTCCCCATCAGCCAGTGTAGAAGGCAACAGAAACAGCACTGGGGGTGGCTGTAATAGGATGGGAATGATCATTAACACAATATCTGAGTTTTGTAATTAACAGTTGGACAGACATATCTCACTGTATTGTGTTCATGGTATTGCATGGTCAGATGTCACGTTTCTTACAAACCAGAGGTTTGTTGAGTCAGTCAGTGTCATTTATCCAACAGCATTTGCTCTGTCTCTCTGTGTCTCATTTAGTAATTCTTGCACGATTTCAAACTTTCTCCTTACTATTACATTTGTTATGATGATCTGTGATTAATGATCTTTGATGTTACTGTTGTAATTATTTCTGGGGCACCATGGATAACATGTCCATATAAGATGGTGAACTTAATCAGTAAATGTGTGTGTTCTGATTGCTCTGCTGACCAGCCGTTCCTCTCATCTCTCTCCCTCTCCTCGGGCCTCCCTATTCCCTGAGACATAACAACATCAAAATTAGGCCCATTAATAACCCTACAGGGGCTTCTAAGTGTCCAAGGGAATGGGAAAATCACACGTCTCTCACTTTAAATCAAAAGCTAGAAATGATTCAGCGTAGTGAGGAAGGCACATCAAAAGCTCCAAGGGGCTAAAAGCTGGGCCTCTTGTGCCAAACACTTGGGCACATGCTAGATACAAAGGAAGAGATCTTGAAGGAAATGACAAGCGCGACTCCGGGGAACACAGGACTGATAAAGAAAATAAACAGCTTTCTTGCTGATCTGGAGAAAGCGAGCTTGGTCTGGATGGAAGATCAAACATGGCACAACACTCCTTGAAGCTGAAACCAAACTCAGAGCAAGGCCCTGACTCCCTTCCATTCTCTGAAGGCTGAGAGAGGTGAGGGGCTGCAGAAGGAACGTCTGAAGGTAGCCAAGGTTGGTTCACAAGGTTTGAGGAAAGACACCGTCTCCATAACACAGAAGCACAAGGGGCCAGCAGCAGGTGCTCATGTAGAAGCTGCAGCGAGTTCTCCAGAAGCTCCAGCTGAGATCATTCATGAAGGTGGCTACGCTCAACAATGGATTTTCAGTGTTGATGTAAGAGCTTCCTATCTGAGGAAGATGCCATGGAGGACTTTGGTAGCTAGGGAGGAGAAGTCAGTGCCTGGCTTCCAAGCTGCAAAACACAGGCTGACTCTCTTACAAGAGGCTAATGCAGCTGGTGGCTCTGAGTGGAAGCCACTGCCCATTCTGCACACCCTAGGGCCCTGAAGCATGATGCTGCATCTACTCCACCCGCGCTCTGTAAATGGAACAGCAAAGCCTGGATGACAGCACCTCTGTTCACAACACAGTTTACTGAATATCTTAGGCCCACCATTGAGACCTGCTGCTCAGAAAAAAAAAGAGGTGCCTTTCAGAGTATCACTGCTCATTGGCAGTGCAGCTGGTCACCCAGGAGCTCGGATAGAGTGGAGATGTATGGGATTAATGGTGTTTTCATGCCTACGAACAGAACATCCACTCCTGCAGCCTGTGGGCCAAGGAGTCATTTCATCTCTCAGGTCTTATTATTTAAGAAATACTTTTGAAAGGCTAGAGCTTCCGTAGATATTGTGTCTTCTGGTGGGTCTGGGCAAAGTAAGCTGGGAACCTTCTGGAAAAGGTTCACCATTCTAGAGAACTCTAAGGACTTCCCTGGTTCATGGGAGAGGTCAAAAGAGCAATGTTAATAGGAGCGTGGAAGAGGTTGATTCCAACCTTTGTGGAGGACTTAGAGGGGTTCGAGACCTCAGTGGAGGAAGTAGCTGCAGATGGGGTAGAAAAAGCAAGAGAACTAGAATTAGATGTGGAGCCTGAGGATGGGATCAGAACTCTTGAGAAAACTCAAAGCAATGAGGATTTGCGTCTCGTGGATGAGCAAAGAAGGTGGTGTCTGGAGATGGGAAGTGCTCCTGGTGAGGATGCTGGAAGACTTGTGGACATGACGACAAAGCCTTCAGAATGTTCCACACACTCCGTCAATAAGGCAGCGGCAGGCTTGAGAGGACAGACTCCGATCTTGAAAGAAGTTCTGCTGTGGGTAGAATGCTACCCAACACCATCGCCTGCTACAGAGAAACCCTTCATGAGAGGGAGAGTCCATTGACATGGCAAAAGTTGTGTTGTCTTATTTTGGGGAACTGCCACAGCCTCTCCCAACTTTCAGCAGCCACCTCTGATGCGTCAGCAGTCATCAGCCTGGAGACAAGACCCTCCACCAGCAAAAACAAGATGACCTGCTCAAAGCTCAGATGATAGTTAGCGTTGTTAGCAACAAAGTATTTTTTTCACTAAGGTACGTACTTAATTATGCTTTTTTAAGACAAAGCTATTGTGTGTTTAATAGACGACGGGATAGTGCAAAACAGGACGTTATGTGCACCGGAAAGCCCAGAAATGAATTTGACTCGCTTTTTTGAGATATTTTATCGCGGTGGTCTGGAATGGAGCAGGAACGTCTCCAAGGCATGGCTGTGGTAGCACGCATGATAAGGGTCCTTAGCCCTCCGGTTATGCTCTAAGTTGTTCATCACCCATTTGAGTGGGGGATGGGAGTCTGTGGGGGTTTGGGTACATGGGCTGAGCTCACAGCAGGTGGATTCCTCCCCTCCCTTGGCTCCCTTGCAGCAGCAAGATTTGGGGAGAGATTTCTTAACTTCTCTATCCATGTTTCTGTGTGAATAAGACTGGGTTGTTGTCAGGTTGATAAGATGATACACAAATGTGTCATCGCTCAGCGCCCCTGGCACTTAGAACAAGTTCAAGAAAATTCGCTTTGTTAGTGTTGGGATCTACTTGATGCCCAGAGGAACCGCAGGAGATGGACATTACCCCCATGTGACAGAAGAGGGATCTAAGGCCCACAACCTTACTTTCCTGCTATAGCTGTGCCTTGGGCAGAGTCTGTCCTCGGCACCCGCAGGCAGCCCTGTCCAGAGCCTAGCCCCCTTTTCCTTCCCTATTCCTTTTCCAAGTCCTCAGGCTTGGCCCAGTACACCTCAGAGCAGTGGTGCCTGCACCAAGAATAGTGATGGGGCAGGAGGCAAGGAGGGACCATAAGCTCCTTGTCTGTTTTCCTTAGGTCTGCCTGCCTGGGGCTGGCATTCAGTTGATGCTCAATAAATGTCTGATGAGGAGGCACCGGGGTGGCTCAGTCAGTAAAGCATCTGACCTAATTTTGGCTCAGGTCATGATCTCAGGGTCGTGAGATCAAGCCCTGCATTGGGTTCCTGAGTGTGGAGCTGGGTTGAGGTCCTATCTCAGCACGGACTGTGACTCATGGAGGTTTGGTAACTGATCAGTGTCCCATAGCAGGTAAGAAAAGCCAGTCTTCAAGCCCAAATTCAAATCCTTCCAAAGCCTGTATTTGGATTTCCTGCACTACTATGGCTCTCTGACATTTATCCTGCAAATTTTACTGGCAGACAACTGTTCTTAATATTAAAACTGCATGAGGATTATCATTCAACACTCAGCATTGAGCCAGAAGATGCCTACTGAGCGCCAGATCCCACGGCAGGAAGCCCTGAAATTTTTGAGCACTGTCCTTGGAACATGTTTACAATTTTAAGATCTGAGAAATTCTGAGTGGGAAGGAACCGCTGGGATTATCTGACCCGCTTTGCTCATTATGCAGATGGGGAACGCAGAGGTCTGCGGAGGGAAGTATCTTACCCAAATTTATAGGAAAGTCTGAGCTTAGAGCTCAGGTGTCTTCTAGCTCTTTCTAACTGCACAAGTCATCTATGAATTCTTCCTCCCTTCAAGAACTTAAAATATAACAGAAAAGACTAAAGACTAAAATCCTAGTTTTTTAGAGAGAGAGAGAGCACACGCATGCAAGTGTCCCCCACTTACCCACTGGTAAGGGCCAGAGAGGGAAAGAGAGAATCTCAAGCAGGCTCCACATCCAGCACAGAGTCTGACGGGGACTCAGTCTGACGACCCTGAGATCATGACGTGAGCAGAAATCAAGAGTCAGTCACTTAACCGGCTGAGTCACCCAGGTACCCCTAAAGCTAAAATCCTCTTAACCATGCCCCCAATCTCAGCTCCCTTCCTAAAGTTATCTACTATTGTCCAGTTCGGTATGCCCCCTTCCACATTTTTTTCCTGTGGATTTTTAAACATATATGCACCTGTAGTACATTTGTTGTATAATACATATATTCTAGAATATAGAAAGTATTTGTGGGCTTTTAAAAGATATAAATGCACTTAGGATGTACCTTATGTGCCACATAAATTCTTACCCTGTGCTTCTTTCCCTGTACAGTATATTCCAGCAATCTTTCTTTATCAGTATGCCTAGGCTGGTCTCACTTTTTTCCAGTCCCGCAAAAGATCTTCAAGTCATGCTACCGTTTATTTCATTAACGTCGTCGTCCTTCACTTTCAGCATTTTCTGGGTATTAACTCTGAGCCTATAAGCCTTTAAAACACACACACACACACACACACACACACACACACACTCTACGCACACTCTTATGCATGATTTGGTGGGTCTAAGGGCATTTGCACGTTAAACTTGGCTGGATGCTACCAGATCATCCCTGTGTCCTTTCTGCTTAGGAGAGGATGGCACTCCTGTATCCCCAGCCCCATGCCACCTGGCACCTCATGAGGCTCAAGAAATGAGTCTCTTGGACATTTCGAATTAGGCTGAGAAAGAAGGTCACTTTAAAAACAGAAGAGAGAGAGAAAGCAGTCTTCTGCCAAAAAAATAAAAGCATTCCCTGCATTATTTATAAGGGGCCGTCAACCCAAGAGAAATACACCTAAAGCCTTATGATTTACAGTCCAGGAGCCATGCAGCTGCTGCTGATAAATGCAAGAGCTTCTGGAGATGGAGACACTAAATTACCTTTGTGGCCCCCAGAGAAGAAGTTTATGGGCTTGGTGGTGGCAGTCACACTTGGCTTAGATTCTCTCCTGACCTCTGGCAGCAGGTGGTGCCACGGCCGTCCAGGGACGGGTCCACTCACCTTGGCCCCCACCGTGTGCCTGACCTCTCCTGCCTCTGCCCTTGCTAGAAGAGTGTGAAAGTGGGGGGCCTCTCCCCACTTCCTTCTTGTCTTCAGAGTACATCACGCTTTCCCTCCTTCACTGTAGACCCTCTTCCTCAATCTGCATCCCGACTGTGGTCTTCCTTTTCCTCCTTTTTGGAGCCAGTCTTCCCCAAAGTGGGGTTCCACACACACCGTCTGCACTCACACACCTCCCCCATTCCTGCCCCCCAGAGCCTGGTCCCTATCACTCATTGAAACTTTCCTCACCATGTCAGCAGCTTCCGAAGGGACAAATGGGGGGACGTTCTCCGGTCTTGGTCTTTCTCTGGACTGAGAAGTTGGCAAAGTGTCAAACACGTCTCTGTTCACTCAGCCTTGTAGATGTTTCTGCTCCTTGGGGCTCCTCAAACCTCTTTTCTGATCTTTGCCTTCCCACCCCCAGCCCCCAAATGTGGGGGTTCGTGGGGTAATGCCCTCACCTGGCTGTTTTGCTCTCTACCTGATCCCAGATGATCCCCGTGTGATTTTACATCCTCCACTGTAAATGCGCAAACTCTGGTCTAAACCTCCAGCTCTTAAGCTTCCCAGGTTTTAAATGGAGACATCGTATCTAATTGTCTGCACTGAGGAGATGACCTCTCCCTGGTGTCTTAACTCGACATATCTGGGAGGAAGTTTCTGCCTTCCCATCCACTCTGTGTTATCAGCATCATTTGGAGGTTCTATCGTTCATAAAGCCACCCACACTGGGTCTTCTCAGACTATCAACCCCTCTCTTTCATCCTCATAGTCAACAGATCCCCAGATCTTTCTTATTCTTCTCTCCTCCCAATACTCTTGGCTCTCTCTGCTTCCATCCTCACTGCCAGCACCTGTAAGTCAGCCTACCATCATTTCTGTCCTAGATGCTGACAAAGAGCTTCCAATACCATCCTCCCTCGGTCCATCCTTTACACTTCAGCCCATCTGATCCCTTTAAAGTAAAAGACTTGCTGTAGTGGCTTCCCATCTCACCGCAAGAGTCAGCAGACTCCTGCCTACAGGCCAAATCTGGCCCTTGACCTATTTTTATAAATAAATTTTATTGGAACCCAGCCATGTCCACATTTTTGTTTTTGATTTTTCATATTATTTTTCACTGTTTCTGCACTGTGATGGCAGAATGGAGTAGTTGCAATGGAGAGCAGATGGCCTCTAGGCCAAAAATTATTGCCGTCTTCGCTTTACAGGAAAACTTTGGTGATCCCTGCCCTCCGGGATAGAACAGGATGGAATTCAAGCACCTTAGCAGGCTTATAGTGCCCTACATGATATGGCTTTTGCCTGCCTTTCTGGTCTCATTCCCTCCCTCTCTTCTTCATATTTGGTGCCCCATGTGGATTATAGCTCTCCCTCATCCACTACACTCTTACCCTTCTCCTTGATTTTTTGTCCATGAGATTCCCTCTGACTGGACACCCTTCTGTTTCTTCCCTTAACTCATCCTCCAAGATTCAGGTTATGGATTCCTTGCCTCAGGAGGCTTCCCCGATGCCCTGGCTGGGTCAGGAGGTGACTACATAGTCCTACAGACCCCATAGTGCTCACCATATCATGCTGAGATTATCTGCTCAGGTGTCTTTCTCCCTCATGAGAGTGTGAGTCTTTTAAGGAAACAAATCTTATCCTTTTCTTCTTGTACCTCAGCCCCTAGCACAGTGCCTGACACATAGCATATACTCAATAAATATTCATGGAACAAATGAATGACAGCGGACAGAAGTTAGATGGCCCTCACGAGTGTGGTTTGAAGGATGATGCCAATATCAACACCGTGGGTGGACTTGCCAGACTGTTCGACTCTCGCCAGCATTGGTAGACTATAGTGGGGGATACTCCAGGTCTGGGACCCAGCTCCCCCAGAGTGAAGACTGAGGGCAGAGGGGAGTGTTAAGCCAGATCAGGCAGAGATCTTGAAGACACATTGCAAAAGAGGTAAGGGGAGAACAATGGACTTTGCAGTGTGGTAGACCTGGTTTCCAGTCCCAAGTTATTAGCCACCTGACAGCGCCTCTTCCAGGCTTATATCCCCTTTGCGGGATTGAAGAAATAACAGCTCTAGCAGTGGCTGGTAGGATCCCTGACGTGAACCTGGTGTTTAATAAGCAAGAGTTCCCTTCCACCCTTCTTCCTTCCTCCCTGGCCAGGCTGGGTGGTTGCTGTTCTGGGAGGCAGGGATAGTGACAGACAGGCAGGACTAGGGAAGCATGTGTCTGGGTCCTAATAATCCCACGTGCCAGAGACTGTGGAAGTGAGCCAGACTTGCAGCAGAAAACCATGAGCACAACACAGAATCCCTTGCCAGTGAAAGTGGAGTATCAGTGAACAGTGTTACATATGTTGAACCTGATGTGTTTGAGGATGTTCAAGTACAATCATCCAGAGGTTTTGAACTCTGGGCTGGATCTATGAAGATTCCAGGACTTCTCTGCATAATGTTGGGATTTGCTGGGGGGTGGGGTATAGATGACATAAAACCCAACTCAACCTGGCTTGTACAAAATGAAAACCAGTATTATGTCATGCAGCTTAGAAACCAAAGGTAGATCTAGCTTTGGGCATTATTGGACCCAGGGATTCAAAAATGATCATGGGGATTTGATCCCTCAGCAACCTCTCTGTCCTATTCTTCTCAACAGTGACTTTTTTGTAAGGTAGCAAGATGGCAGCCAAGATCTTCTAGCTCATGGCTGTACCACTCAAGAGTTCAAAAGTAAATGGGCTTCTCTCTTCAAAATAGTTCCACCAAAATCTTGAGCTTGACTTTTATTGGCCCAAAGGGAGTCACATGTCTGTTCTGAACATGTCAGAATGAATAAGGAGAACAAAGGAGTCTCTTACCCTAGGCTGAAGTTGGTGTTCTCACCTGGTTCTGGGAGATGGAGTTATTCCCGCCCAAACCACAGGAACACTGGGGGAGGAAGGGTTTCCCCAAAGGATAAGGGGATACATTACCTGCAGCAGAATAATAATGAGTAGATAAAAAACAAATAAGCAAAGCAAATGTTTTCCACCAAGGGGAAGATTGAATTATGGGAGTGGACAAAATTATGCATACAGAGTCGAAGGCTTGAGAGGGGGGTAAAGTAGGAAAGGAGAGGAGAGTAAGAAAAGAAAAAAAACACATTCAAATGTTTGAGGTCCCATTGAGTAGCCTTGGGAAACCCAAATAAAATTGTGTGTGTCCTGGTCAGAGACTTTATTTATCCCTAAATTTCAATGACCAATCTATCACCACATAATTAGTGATGCTGTGATTTGAATTTATTACCAAACATGGCTCTCCGCTGTTGCTATTGGACTTGTACCATATTGCAATGTGAGCATGGAAATTATTGTATAAATTATTCTCACTCACATAATCATCGTGATTTTAATTACTGTGTAATCTTCGCTAATTACTGTTGTATGTATCATTTGCTTTGGTGCCGATTTAACACAACCGCTGTTCGTTTGGCTAAACGATGGCATTACAACTTTTCTTTTTTCTGGGGGAAAATTTGCTTTCTGTAAACATTTGCAGCCCCATACTCTCAGCTTGCCGTTCTTGGTTTAAAAAAGAACGGGATTTAGACATCAACTTCCTTTCACCCCCGTTGATTTTTATATGGGACGAGGCTGGCTTGAATTAGTAAAAAGGTCTAAATTACAGGGTATTGTTTTTTAAAATAAAGTTGTATGCCTTTCAGGAAAGTGCAGTTAGTCTACTACAGAAGCGAAGGCAAGGATGGGTCACACAAGGCCTGCTTAAATGATTGGATAAGAAGCGTTTGTAATTAGTTCATTAATTACGCAAATGTGAATGGATGGTACTTAGCGCTAGAAACAGGTCGTTCTCAAAGTAGGTTAAGCATTCACTGCTAATCTTATTTCAATAGTACATTTATTTACTGGTCTCTGCATTTCTTAGAACCAGAGCTCAGGATCATTTTAATCCATCCTGAAGATACTTAATGAACAGGCCTATCATGAATATGGTTTTATGTCTTCCTGAGACAAAGGGGTGCTATTCAGTTTTATCAATCTTAGGAAGATTAGTGGAAACTGAAAGCATGAAAATGTCAGTGCCAACACATTATTTACCGTGGAACCCAGGCCTGTGCAAACAGAACCGGAAGTCTGGCTCTGCCCAGGAATCAGCCTTGGAGCCAGCATGAGTCCTGGACGGGTTTCCATGGGCAGGAGGGCTGTTTTCTACCTAAAACTCCAGATCTTGGATGGTAAATCTGTGGGTCTCTCAGGAGTTTTGAGGCTCATCTAATTTAGCTGCAAGTTTGTGTAAGAACCATTTGGATTAAACACGGATGGTTCAGAACAGTTTTTTAGTGTCTGTGGCTCTCAGATTGAGCTCTATTTTGGTGACATGGACGTATCATTGAAATACATCCAGGAAACTGCATCTTTATGAAATTTTCAAAAATTGGCCCTACTCGTTTAATTACTACCAAAAGCAAAACCAGATCATCTCAGGTGCCCCTAAAACCTTCTTGAGCCTGTTCAGGTCATGACCTCATCCTTCCTCAAAGGTAACCACTATCCTGACTTCTAATGCTATGAATTAGATATGACTGTTTTTTTTTAATTCTATATAAGAGGAAGTATCCACTAGTACTCTTTGGCACATGGCTCCTTTCTTTTAATACTATGTGGATTTAAAAAAATATATATTTATTTATTGTATTTTAGAGAAAGAGAGAGAACATGAGCAGGAAGGGCAGAGGGAGAGGGAGAGAGATTCCCAAGCAGACTCCATGCTGAACTCAGATCAGGACACTGGGCTGAGATCACAACTTGAGTTGAAACCAAGGGTCAGAGGCTTAACCAACTGCACCACCCAGGTACCCCCATTTAATGTTATGTTTATGGGCTTCATTCACATTGTTGCATGTAGGGGTAATTCCCTTGTTTTCTTTGCTCTATAGTCCATAACTGTGGTTCTCAACTGGAGGCAATTTTGCGTCCCGCTCTCTGCCAGGAGATAGTTGATAATGTCTGGAGACATTTTTGGTCATCATAACAGAGACAGGTGGTACTGTAGAAGACCAGGACGCTGTTATACACCCTACAATTCACAGAACTGGCCACACAAAAAATTATCTGGTCCAAAATGTCAATTACATCACTATTGAGAAAATCTGGTCTATAACGCTCCACTGTAGGAATATATAATAATGATTTATTCATTCTGTTGATAATAGTCATTTAGGTTGTTTCTAGATTTTTAAAAAAGATTTATTTATTTATTTATTTGAGAGAGATATAGAGAGAGTGGGGTAGTTATGTCAGGGGCAGAGGGAGAAAATTCTCAGACAGAATCCTCACTGAATGCAGAATCCAACGTGGAGCTCAGTCTCACAACCTATGAGATCATGACCTGAGCTGAAATCACAAGTCAGGTGCTTAACCAATTGAGCCACCCAGGTACCCCTAGGGTTTCTAGTTTAATACTATTATGGATGGCACTACTATGGGCCATCTTATACACATCTTTTGTGGCGTGGATTTAGATTTCTGTTGGGTGTTTGCCCAGGAATAAAATTGCTGGGCCATAGGTGTATTTTCAACTTTAGTAAATATTGTCAAGACAGTGAAGTGATACCAATTTACATTCCCACCAGCAGTGAATGGGGGTTCCAGTTGCTTTGCATTTTTGCTAACACTTGGTTTTGTCATTTTTTAAAAAATGTTAGCTGTTCTGGTAGATATTGATAGGGTCACATTTTGTTATTATTTTCTTAAAATTTCATTTTAAAATTAAATTTAATTTTTTCAGTATTCTGTGATTCATTGTTTATGTACCACACCCAGTGCTCCATGCAATATATGCCCTCCTTAATACCCAACACCAGCCTCACCCAACCCCCTACCCTCTTCCCCTCCAGAACCCTCGGTTTGTTTCTCAGAGTCCACAGTCTCTCATGGTTCATCTCCCTCTCCGATTTCCTCCAACTCACTTCTCCTCTCCATCTCCCAATGTCCTCCGTGTTATTCCTTATGCTCCACAAGTAAGCAAAACCATATGATAATTGACTCTCTCTGCTTGACTTATTTCTCTCAGCATAATCCCCTCTAGTCCCATCCATGTTGATAAAAAAGTTGGGTATTCATCCTTTCTGATGGAGGCATAATACTCCATTTCATATATGGACCATATCTTCTTTATCCATTTGTCCATTGAAGGGCATCTTGACTCCTTCCACAGTTTGGTGACTGTGGCCATTGCTGCTATGTACATGGGGGTACAGATGGCCCTTCTTTTCACTACATCTCTATCTTTGGGGTAAATACCCAGTAGTGCAATTGCAGGATCATAGGATGCCAGGATTCTCAACAAGATCCTAGCTAATAGGATCCAACAGTACAATAAAAAGATTATCTACTATGACCAGGTGGATGCAAGGGTGGTTCAACACTTGGAAATCAATCAATGTGATAGAACAAATCAATAAGAGAAGAGAGAAGAACCACACGGCCCTCTCAATTGATGCAGAAAAAGCATTTGACAAGATACAGCATCCATTCCTTATTAAAACAATTCAAAGAATAGGGATAGAGGGAACATTCCTCAACTTCATAAAATCTATCTATGAAAAACCCACAGTGATTATCATTCTCAATGGAGAAAAGCTGGCAGCCCTCTCTTTGAGATCAGGAACACGACAAGGATGTCCATTCTTGCCACTGTTTTTCAACATAGTACTAGAAGTCCTAGCAACAGCAATCAGACAACAAAGAGAAATAAAAGGTATTCAAGTTGGCAAAGAAGAAGTCAAACTCTCTCTCTTCACAGATGACATGATACTTTATGTGGAAAACCCAAAGACTCCACCTCCAAACTACTAGAACTCATGCAGCAATTCAGTAATGTGGCAGGATACAAAACCAATATACAGAAATCAGTTGCCTTCTTATACACTAACAATGAAAATATAGAAAGGGAAATTAGAGAATTGATTCCATTTATTATAACACCAAGAACCATAAGATACCTGGGAATAAACCTAACTAAAGAGGTAAAGGATCTGTACTCGTGGAACCATATTTTTGGTTTTAATTTGCACGCTCCTGATGAAGAAACCTTTTCATGTGCTTATATGCTCATTGGGATATCCTTTTTGGGGCAAGGTATGATCAAGTCTTTTGCCCATTGTATTTTTTCTTCTGGGTTGTCTCTCTTTTTAAAATTATTATTATTAATTTGTAGGAATCCTTAATATATTCTAGATATAAGTCCTTTCTTGGTATGTTGAACCATCCATTTGATGGAATGTCTTTTTCACTCTCTTACAGTTCATTTTGATGAACAGAAGTTCTTAATTTTTTGATATGATTATGTTTTGTGTGTGTTGAGTTTGAGAAGTTCTTTATAGATCCTGGATATCAACCTTTTTTCTGTACTGTCATTTGCAAATATCTTCTCCCATTCCGTGGGTTGCCTCTTTGTTTTGTTCTGTCTCCTTTGCTGTGCAGAAGCTTTTGATCTTGATGAAGTTCCAAAAGTTCATTTTCGCTTTTGTTTCCTTTGCCTTTGGAGACATATCTTGAAAGAAGTTGCTGTGGCTGATATCGAAGAGGTTACTGCCTATGTTCTCCTCTAGGATTCTGATGGATTCCTGCCTCACATTGGGGTCCTTTATCCATCTCGAGTTTATCTTTGTGTACGGTGTAAGAGAATGGTCGAGTTTCAAAAAATGGGCAGAAGATATGAACAGACACTTCTCCAATGAAGACATACAAATGGCTATCAGACACATGAAAAAATGTTCATCATCACTAGCGATCAGGGAGATTCGAATTATAACCACATTGAGATACCACCTTACACCAGTTAGAATGGCCAAAATTAACAAGACAGGAAACAACGTGTGTTAGAGAGGATGTGGAGAAAGGGGAACCCTCTTACACTGTTGGTGGGAATGCAAGTTGGTGCAGCCACTCTGGAGAACAGTGTGGAGATTCCTCAAGAAGTTAAAAACAGAGCTTCCCTATGACCCTGCAATTGCACTACTGGGTATTTACCCCAAAGATACAGATGTGGTGAAAAGAAGGGCCATCTGTACCAATGTTTATAGCAGCAATGGCCATGCTCACCAAACTGTGGAAAGAACCAAGATGCCCTTCAACGGATGAATGGGTAAGGAAGATGTGGTCCATATACACTATGGAGTCTTATGCCTCCATCAGAAAGGATGAATACCCAACTTTTGTAGCAACATGGACGGGACTGGAAGAGATTATGCTGAGTGAAATAAGTCAAGCAGAGAGAGTCAATTATCATATGGTTTCACTTATTTGTGGAGCATAACAAATAACACGGAGGACATGGGGAGATGGAGAGGAAAAGGGAGTTGAGGGAAATTGGAGGGGGAGATGAACCATGAGA
>PISX010017002.1:0-44628 GCA_004024625.1 Mellivora capensis
TGGCTTGGCAAGAGGTGGAAACAAAATAGAAGTAAGACTATAGTTGGAAACAATCATTCATTGAATGATGAACTTTCTATTATTGGACAGCTTCTAATAATAGCTTGCTCTCAATTACCTGGTTATTCTCCTTACTTAAACCCACATCATGTATTAGAGTAGTATCTTAATTATGAAATACATGTATGACAGTAGTCTTTGTTTAATAACTCATAATTGATCTTCATGTATTAATCATTTCATATACAATTATGCCACAGGATCAATAGAATTTAATGAACTCTATCCAGTCAGTGAAATAGCTATAAATTATTCATGTCTGAAAATGAACTGTATTAAGTTAATCAAGTCATTAGGATCATTTTCTAAAATAAATTATGAGACAAAGACAACATATCTTTTAAAAAAATGAGTGATCTCTACGAAAAGATCTGGCACTAATATGTATTAAGGGTTTTAGATCAAACAGGACATTTTCAAATATGTTTTTTAAGTGCTTTAGTTTAAATCTATCATGCAAATACATAATGTTGTTATTATTATTATTATTAGTTTAGATAGAAAGAGAGTGAGCATGCCAGCATGCAGTGGGATGGGAGTAGGGAAGGGGGGGAGAGGGAGAGAGAGAGTCCTAAGCAGGGTCCACACCCAGCTCAGACCTCTAGGCTAGGCCAATCTCACCACCCTGAGATTGTGACCTGTTCTGAAATCAAGAGTTGAACACATAACTGAATGGGTGACCCATGCACCCCACAAGTATCTAATAATAATTATTTTATTAAATATTTTATTCAATACACTGAGTATTTCTATTCTAATTTCACAATTCTTTCAGAGTGAGCTTTTAGAAGACAATAATTTTATTTTTCACTTTATATCCTATATGCCTATAAAAAACGCATTGAGAAAATGATAGTTTGCTGAAATAATGACTGTTAATTAAAAATGAAATTAACTTACATAATAATGTTGTATTGTAATTCCCCAATATTATATTTTCAATTTTTTCATCACTATCTGCTATAAATCCCCCAAATCTGTCTTCAGATCTAATATTATTAGTTACATTTAACTAATTATTTTTCAATTAAGTACTAAGTAATTTTTCTATTTAACTTGTCATTAAGTGTTTTTTAAATTTTTTTTTAAGATTTTATTTATTTATTTGACAGACAGAGATCACAAGTAGGCAGAGAGGCAGGCAGAGAGAGAGAGGAGGAACCCATGCGGGGCTGAGCAGAGAACCCATGCAGGGCTTGATCCCAGGACCCTGGGATCATGACCTGAGCCGAAGGCAGAGGCTTTAACCCACTGAGCCACCCAGGCACCCCTAAGTGTTTCTTAATTTTTGAGACGACATTTTAAATAAATATTTTTAATAGCTTTCAATTTACAGAAAAGTTGCAAGACTTTCTATATATTCCCTTATCATCATTTTACATTAGAGCTGTTCATTTGTCACGAATGAATCTATTTTGATAAATTATTATTAACAAAAGCACATTGTTTTACTCAGATTTCCTTAGGTTTTACCTAATGTTATTTTCCTGTTTTAGTATCCCATACAGTGTGCCATCTCTCATGTCTCCTAAAGCCCCCAGTGATGTGACAATTCATCTACTGAAATTTAAATTTCAATAAATTTGTTGTTTATTTCTTAAAATTTTATATATTTTCAAATATTTCTGTTTTATGTGTGCCTCATTAAGAGATGGCTTATACACTCCAACCCAGACCCAAAATCCAAAGACTTCAAAAATTTAACAAGTTATTAAATATAAAAATTGGCTAATGACTGGAATATAGTTTTAGTAGTGTGAAAACTGCTAATTTTACATCATATTACCATTTAATCAATTACAGTTTAGATTATGAAAATTAATTATATCCCACTCTATTCATATAAATATGAGAATTTCATGAATGATTCTATGAAATATTTAGAACATTGGAATATGAATATCATCTAATCATGCAGTAGCATTTTTTGTATTTGATTACCTATATTCAGGAAACATGGAATTTCAAAACAGTTCAATCATTTCATGTTGATATTTTTTGGAATAGTAGTGATTTTAGGTAAAGTCATTTTCAAAGATTTGATCCCATTATTTGTAGGAAAATGGTGTTTTGGAAAATGATTTTGCAAGTTATTTCTGCAGAAAATCCCAAATGATATTACTAAATTAGACTTTATTCTTTACTGTAACAAAAAAGATATTTTCCAAGCTCTGAAACATTGTATATGATTGTTTTTTAGTGAATTTCTCTGTACAATTAATCTATACTTCATTACAAAAGAAGGTTGAAGATTTTTTTAGATTCAATTTATTTCTCCTAAAAATATAACCACTCCATCATTGTTAGAAAAACTAAAATCTGTAATTGCAGATACCTATGAATAATTTAATATGGATTTAATCAAGATCATAAATACAATTTTAGAAGTAATTTGTGAAAATATATGAAAAAATAGTACTATTTAACCTCATTCCTGATTTTATATTTCTGTATAAAATTAATCTATTACTACTTCCTGAGAAAAACCATCCATGAGATTAGATCAAACTGGATATTTAGACTGCCTGAAAGAGGGCATATGGTCCCACAAAAGAAAAAGAAAAGTATATACTTTTGAATAATTAAAATTATTGTAAAAACAACTAAAGTAACTTGAAGATAAAAAATAACTGCTTTTTTTGTTGTTGTTGTTGTTTTTGCTTCTTTTCATGTCAGTCTCTTTCCAAGTCATTCCCCAGTAGAAATTAGTTTCATTTCTCAAAATTTCTGTTGGACATGTTTTAATTTTTGCTCCTGAAATTCATATTTTATATAGTTAACTATCTTCTTCAGATTCAATTTATTTTAGTATCATTTTTCAAACTAAATATTTTATTTACAACATTTTCCCATATGATTTTAATATCCATTTTTATTTCTGACTACTCTCTAATTAAATAATCTTTATATACTCTCAAATATGTTTGTAGAAGTAAGCTCTGATTACATATATACATAAATGAAATAATCTATCTCCTCATAAGTTTAAAATCAGGCTGATTGCCGTTTAAAATAAAGTTCATTAGGGGGGGTACCTGGATGGTGCAGTTGATTAAATGTCCAACTCTTGGTTTTGGCTCTGGTTGTGATCTCAGGACTGTGAGGCTAAGCCCCAAGTTTGCTCCTCACTCAGCACAGGGTTCACCTAGGATTGTCTCTTCCTTGCCCTCTGGCCATGCTCTTTCTCTCAAATAAATAGTCTTTTTAAAAATGTTCATTTTTGAGTGCCTGGGTGTCTCAGTCTGTTTTGCGGCTGCCTTCAGCTCCAGTTAAATAAGCTCCTGGGATAGAGCCTCGTATCAGGCTCCCTGATCAATGGAGGGTCTGCTTCTCCCTCTCCTTCTGCTTGCTGCTTTGCCTACTTGTGCTCTCTCTCTCTATCTTTCTGTCAAATAAATAAATAAGTAAATAAAATCTTTTTAAAAAGTGTTCATTTTTATTATTAATTTATTGGTTGGCATAATGTATGAAAACATTAAATATTAGAAATGTATACATTTCTTCTTTAACAGATCATCTATTTTAGTAGAGTATTCTCAGCATTATCAAAGAATCTCAGAACATGACATTTTGGTACATACAGTTCTGTATTGAAGTGCTTTCAGCATCACATGGCCATTTTGGCCAATAATGCCAGGTATATTTCAACACACACAGGTAACAGATCCCCACATTAAATCCAAAGCCAAGATCAGTCTGTATCATTACTTTCATGCCTTGGCCTCTGATTGTGTTTTATCACGTTCTGTACAATTTGAGAGAAAAACAGAGTTGGTGAGCTGGTGTAGATACCACCATGCTACCAGTATTCCAAATCTGCTTCTGTCATTTTTATAAATAGAACTAATACTCTCCAGGGTTCTAGGCTTTTGGGGCAAGCCTCATACTGAATATTCATATAAACCATGCCCTATAATTCCTACTGGTAGCTATCTCACCACTATGTCATTGAGCAATCTGAGTCTCTTTCCTTTAAAATTCAAACAAGTGGTGTCTGGGTGGCTCAGTGGGTTAAAGCCTCTGCCTTCAGCTCAGGTCATGATTCCAGGGTTCTGGGACTGAGCCCCTCATGGGCTCTCTGCTCAGCAGGGAGCCTGCTTCCCTCCTCTCTCTCTGCCTGCCTCTCTGCCTACTTGTGATCTCTGTCTGTCAAATAAATAAATAAAATCTTAAAAAATAAATAAATAAATAAATAAATAAATAAAATTCACACAAAATATATAAAGCCTGTATTTAGCCTATAAAGCCTAAAATACTTTTCAATCCAGGTATTTTTCTGTCATATAATTATTAGTTTTTAAAAAGATTTTTTTTCAAAAAGCAAAATATTAAAGATATTTATGAAAACTATCCCAGTAGTTCATTATAGAAAAATTAAACGATGAAGAGTAGAATTTTAAAAACAATTTGTTGTCAATGAAAATAGTTTATTTGTAGTTTTTAGGCAAGATGTGGGGCTCAGGAGCTGGATTTTCTAAGTTCAAATTTTGGTCTAAGGCATACTAGCTATATGAATTTGAGGAAGTGGCAGAATTTGTGTCTCAGTTGTTAAAACTGAAAAATTGAGTTACCAATGATATCTATGCCACAGGATTTTGGTGAACACTGAGGTAGTTAATGGGGGTAAAGGGATATAAATGGTGTTTGGAATATGGAATATACTTGATAAAGTAATTCCATTATGTTACTCTGATGAGTCACAAATACATAAAACTACCACCAATTATTTACGTCAGGTCCATTTCTAATATGGGTCTTTCTGCTATTCTAAGATAAACCTCAAAACTAAACATTGTTTTCTTTATTTCCTTGGTTCAAGCAAGCTGTTTCCCTCAATGTTGCCAACATTATGTCTGTCAGTACATTTCAAACATCAGAGTCATATTTGCCTCTTCTTTTTCCTCTACCAGCAAGTCATATGAATTCTCTGATAAACACAGTGATCTTAAACAGTACATGACACATTCAGATGATTAGGGAATGTTTATTGAATGTATTGAGAAAAAATAAAGATATATTTTCCCTATTGTATCTTAATGCCTGATTCCTTATATTTAACATTTATTTTTTAAATAATTTTATTTATTTATTTGACAGAGAAAGAGAGAGACACAGCGACAGAGGGAGCCAGAAGCAGGGAGAGTGGGAGAGGGAGAAGCAGGCTTCCTGCCTAGCAGGGAGCCCCATGTGGGGCTCCATCCCAAGACCCTGGGATCACGACCTGAGCCAAAGGCAGATACTTAATGACTGAGCAACCCAGGCTCAGTAACATTAAAGTAAATCTGTAACATTAAATGTAACATTAAAGTAAATTTGTGAGGCAAAGAGTAAGTCATCCCCATTTCCAAACAGTATGTAAAATACAAAGGCATTTTCACAGAAATTCTATTTTCGTAAAAGTTAAAACAGTGAGGGAGAAAAACAAGAGTGGTAACTTCTCTGTCCTTTACTAACCCTGAAACTGCTTGGTTTTCCATGTAGATGAAAAAGGAGTGGTCATCACACAGTGTGTTTTAACAAGTACTCTATGGATTGTAATGCGGAACAAATGGACCAAGTAGTGAGAATTCCCTAATGTAGGTCTTCAGGTGACTGGCAGTCAAGCAGAGATGTGAGTACTCACAGGAAATGAATGCCACAGGGAAGATTTGTGAGAATAGACCAGAAATTTTTATTCACCGCTTACCCATAAAAAAGGGGTTTATCACTTTTTATCCAAAAGACCTATCATGGATAATTATGTATTTAGTAAATAAATGTAAGTGAACATAAGGAAAATATAGTTAGCTAGACTGGAAATAGGTATCTATTATTCTGTAGAGACAGTATCTGATACTTGTTAAATTATAATAAATCTCACTACCACTACCACACAATTCTATTGTCCATCTGCATAAGATCATAAGTGGTTCCAGGGGGCGGGGGGATCAAAAAACATTGTAGAGGTAAGAAAGAGAGATATTCTTAATTTCTAAGAAAGTTTTTCTAGGAGTAATGAGTGACTGAGGAAGAGATTACAACTAGATAACTTTGTCTTTATCACAAGAAACTGAAGGCTAAACATTGAATGTTCTACACATATAAATGGTTGGATTTATTTTTAAGGCTGATCCCATTGTTTTAATAATTCTTTTATTTTTATTTTAATAATTCACTAATCAAGTTAGCAGGTGTATAAATATTCCTAGACTGAATGAATTTGCAATTCCAAGATTACAAATATTTTCACTGAACTCACTGAGGAATTTAAGGAAGAATTAGGAAAAAATGATTTTTTAAAATATTTTTATTTATTTTATTTGACAGAAAGGAGAGATCACAACCAGGCAGAGAGGCAGGCAGAGAGAGAGGGGGCAGCAGGCTCCCTGCTGAGGATTAGAGCCAGACGCAGGGCTTGATCCCAGGACCCCGATATCATGACCTGAGCGGAAGGCAGAGGCTTAACCCACTGAACCACCCAGGCGCCCCAGAAAAAAATATTTGAATTTTAAATACATTGTAATAAAAATGTAAGGAGGAACATTTTCGTGTGTCATACAATGTCTCATCTGTGACCTTTGGGAAAGAACTTCATGGGTGTGTGAACTTATGCTCAAATATGATAGTTGGTAGAAATTCCCGATACCAGCAAGTGGACACAAGCAGTGTAAATCTTTCGGTTGACTCTAAAATAGCTGATACGTAATCCAGGACATTCTGGGAAATCTCGCCATTCCACTCTAAGGAAGAAAAATTATATCAAATGGTTCCAAATAAACAAGAAAGACATGAGCTTGAAATGTAGTTTGGTGGCATCAAGGAAATGTTTTTTCAAGATACTTATCAAGTATCATATTAGCATTTAAAAGGATTTGTTCCTTTAAATGAAATAGCCACCCAGAGAAATAGACTCAGCACAATCCTGACTGCTTTTTATCTCTATTTCCAAAAGGGATTGCTTCCATTAAAGGAAATAAGGATGCAAATAAATACATTTTTTCCCAGATGCTTCCAATTTGAACCTCTTTACAATGTAAATTCACTTTACGTCAATAAATACAAGTTTTAAAATGAGTCCACATATTTAATTCTTTCTGAAATGTACTGAGCAGGAGTTGATGCATGCTAGTAAAATAATCACTTTTTTTTTTCTTTTTTCTGCTTATGTACTACAGGCAATGTAGAGAAAGTGTAAAAACTGAGATGTATTTGTTATTGTTTAAAACTGATACCACCATGTTAGATTCTTAGTCCAGTGAAAAAGTGATCAACATTTTTGCAAAGTAGAAAAGTTCAAAACATTCATATTAATGCTGAAATGAATTTAATTAAGCTCAACCCATAGTAAATAAATACAATAATTACTTCAATAAATAATGGATCAAAAAAAATAATGGATCATGGTTTCAATATAGATTATCCACCATACAACTAAATAAAGGTAAAGTATATTCTCAGAGCAGTTATACATTTTATATATGCAATTGTGATGAAGGTCAATTGTGACTTAGAAGCCAATAAAACAACAGACTCAGAAAGTTTAATGAGACTGGTAATTGACACATCATTTTACCATTTCATGTTAGTTTTGTAACTCTCTTTTCTGAAACTAATAGTAGGAAGTAAGAAACAGTTTTAATTTAATGTCAATATAAATCTGCTGCCTCTAACATACTTTGTAGTGATAATGATTGAGAAAAATAATTAACATATCTTACTTAATGAAAAGTACAGTTTAATAATAAGAAATTTCTTGTCCATATGAATATCTAATTTCTAGTAGGAGGAAAGTGATAGATAATTTAGTGATTATAATATATCATGAAATGGATACACCATCTTATTTTTTTGTTTTGTTTTGTTTCGTTTCTTGATAACATTTTATTGCATCAGAATATACACAATATGACTTATAATAGCAGTCAATATACAAACAAATCATTAACTATTTTTTTCATTAACTATTTTTAATACAGCTTTGATTAAAATTAAATTTAGAAAAGGCGCTATAAGCCTCAGAGACAAGAAACTTTATAGTATGAAAGTGTATTTGAGAATGCAAAACCCTAAATTAAAATCAAACTTGTTTAGATAGATAAGAAAGAAGATTAGCAAATATTTATACAGTGATCATCATTATATGTGAATCTAAACTTTCTCTATTTCTATCATAAAGCAGAATTTATATTTCTCTGTTTGCTAAGTCTATTCCATTGATATTGAAAGATCAGTTTTAATAATTATCTAAAATTTACTGTCTCACAACTTTGAAATAATAAATGTTATTTTAATAAGAATGTTTTATCAAATGTTGTAAGGGTCTACTTATACAGAGAAAGCCATTTTGTTGTTTATGCAGTAAACTTAGATTGACCTTATGCAGTAAACTTAGACCCTGCCCCTCCCAGAGGAACTTACTTGCAAAGCCCAGATACAAGGGCAGGTCAGACCAGGTGGAGACATCCAATCAGTGGAGCGTGCATACTGTCTCCCTAGCTACCACGGAGAGTGGGCCCCGCCTTTTGGGCGCCAATTCTGACCAAGGTGATAGGGTAGGGTAAATTATAATCTCATTGGCCACCTGTGTGTAGCCAGGCTCAACCAAATGGCCTTTGCTCTATAAAAGTTAGTCTGTGAGGCAGGGAAGGGTCACCTCTTTGTAAGAGACGGCCCCCTGACTGGTCGGTTTGATTCTTGATGCATGGTGTGAAATAAAGCTTTGCTTGACCTTCGCTTTGTATCAGTCTCATTCCTTTGACCATGGACCCAACAATGTGTGCTATGAAAACACTGTAATTTAACTATGTTTGCAAAGGATGGTTGAGCTCATCACTGACCTCACTATGATTAACTGGTGCATGTTCAACAATATTCATGGATTAGAGCACTTAGTATGTGCTAAGTACTCTTTAATATCTGCTGATACAATAGATACAAATTTATAAATATGGAACTAACATTCTAGCAAGACAAAAAAAAAGCTGAATAAATATATAACATACCAATGGTGAAAATGTTATAAAGAAAAATAAGGCAGGGAGAGAGAGTGAGAATTAGAGTGTATTATTTTATATAGGACAGTCAAATAAGGCATCTCAAAAAGACAACCTTTTAAATTTTTTAAAATTTAAATTCAATTAGCCAACATATAGTACATCATTAGTTTAAGATGTAAAGTTCAATAATTCATCAGCTGTATATAACACCCAGTGCTGCTCATCACATCATGTGCCCTCCTTAATGCCCATCACCCAATTACTGTCCCCCACTACCCCTCCAGCAGCACTCAGTTTGTTTCCTACAGTTAAGAGTAAGAAGTAACATTTTAAGAGACCCATGGAAAGCAAGAGAGGCACTGCAAGTAGAGATATCAGCCAGTGCAAAGAAATGAGCCAAGAAATGTGCTCAATATATTCAGAAAACACCAAGTAGGACAGAGAGATCAGACCAATGAGAGCTCTTAGCTCTTTGGGCTTTGATGGTAACAGTGGAAGGGTGGCTTATGAAAGACTATAGCCACACTGATATAATTCAGCATTAAAAAAAAAACCACACAGATTTACTCAATGCCAAATCTCCCACAGGCTTTGTAATTAAGTCTTCATATGAAAATTGATATTGGCCAAATTATAAGAAACGCTTCCAAGTTATATCATTTTAACTATTTTAAAGTGCTCAAATGAAAATGTTTGTAAAGCCAACCTCTACTTTTCCACTTTGGTAAAGTTCACTCACAGGACTCAGTTAATTTATCCAATTCAGGCTTCTATCCTTAAATCTGGAAGTGTTTCTTCAAATGGATGTTTGGCTTATTTCCATGTCTATTAGATAACTTGTGCTTCTGGCATTGATTTACCCTACCAGTCTACCTCTTTCCTAGTATTTCATATCTCTAGTGATATCATTCACCTAGTTGGCCAGGCTTCAAACTTAGAAACCTTATTGACTCGTATCTTTCTCACATACCCAACATCTAGTTCATCAGCATCTAATCATAATTATTTGTCTCAAATATCACTATTTCTCACCATACCTATGACCATACTTCTATGAAACCAGGCTTACATCACGTTCTACCTGGACTTCAGCAAAAGCTTCCCTACTGATGTCCCTGCTTCTGCCTCTTCCTTGCCTTTCTGATCCCTGCACCCCAATTTGTTCTCCAAGCTTGATTATTTCATTCCCTCCCGCAAGTCTTTTTAATGGGGATATGATGGAAATTAACAGTCATGTCCTCCGGCCTCCGAGGCCCCCTATGACCCCGCCTAACCCTGCTCACCTGTCTGACCTCAAATCCTACTGCTGTCACCCTTTGTCTTAGCAACACCAGGCTCCTACATGTTGCTGTAACAGGGCCAGTGGGCCTAAGTCTGGGTGAGAAGCACCCCTCCTCCAGGGATGTTACTGCATTTGCAACCCCATCATATCCAGGCCCCTGCTGGAGGGTCATACCTGAGAGGACTTTTGTAATGGTCTTTCTGGAAGAACACTGGGGTTGTTTCCCTTCATTCAGATGAGTTTCCCTTCCAGGGGTGTGTCACTGTCTGCTGTCGCATTGCTTTATGGATCTATTTGTTTATTGTCCACTTGCCTCTGCTCCCACATCCCCCAACCCAACCCCCGATTAAAATATAAGCTCCAGGAGAAAAGGGAAGTTATCTTGTCTCCTGCTGATTACTGAGATGTAAGTGAAAAGTGGAAGAAAATGGTAAACCTAATAAAATAAAAGGCATTCCAATTTGGAATGAGCTGATGCCCAGAATTTTCCAAAGAAAATTCACAAATCATTTTGTTTGTGTCCCTTAAAGCAGGTCGTACTTATCTTCAGAGCTGTTACACAGACAGAACAGTGCTTTCCTTCCACACTGAAGAAGTTTATTTCTAACAGGAAAGACAGGAATTGTTTTGCTTTCAGGGCAGAAGAAGGTTAGATTTCAGTGTCTTGGACAGAAGAAGGTTAGATTTCAGTGTCTTTTGACAGCAGTAGAATGTGCTAACTTATATATTATATCTTAAACTCCCCACAGAGTTGCTGTGAGCAATAAATAAGGCCAATATGCTCTTTAAAGGACATGAGTAATGTAAGACAATTACTCCTTCATTATTAATTTTATGTAACTTGAAAAAAAGAAAGTATGTTTTTAAAAATAGAAGAAACATAGCCATTTTGAGCAATATAGAAGAGAACAGTGTACAAATATAGAAAATAATAGTATACAATAGTATACAAAGAATAGTATTATATACAATAATGAACATGAGCTCATTACTCAGAGATGATCATTGATAATAATTGGGTAAATGTAATAATGAATGATTTCATGTCCATCTTATAAATGTGCACAATTTCTTTAAATATATGTCCATTCAATTGTTTTAAATTTTCCATAAAGTGGATAAGTTTATTATTAGCACATTAAAATAATTGTGCTTTATCAATTATTTTCCATGTGCTCTAGATTTACATAATTATCAGGTTAAAAACATATCACAACAGAAAATAAAACTCAGTAAATATTTATTCCCAAAAGCTAATATTTTAATCATTATTTTGATATAAAACAGAAATATTTTATCACTAAAGATTTGATTAAATGTTTTCTTTGCAAGCAATAAGAAACAGCAAAAATCACTTTTTAAAAGACAGTACTGTATCATTATAAACTCCTATTCTCGAAGATCACTACAGTCCAAGTGAATGAAAAATTAACAGAATTTAAACAGAACAAAAACGCTAACAGTAGTATAGCACATTCTGGTACACAAAACAATTATGAGCTTTCGATTTTGAAACACATGAGATTATGCGTTTTGAATTAAGAATAATTTATATGTTTGGGGTAACTAAGGTCATAGTTTAGACTTTCCTAACAATTCTGAAATATTACTCCTCTCATCTTTAAGAGCTCCAGTTAAATGATTATTGATAACTTTCAAAATTAATATAAATTTATTTAATAATGATTCTATTTCATAATTTAATAATGATTCTATTGTGTGTTGTTTTACTGTACATAGGCATAGTCAAATATCTTAAATACTCCTCAAAGTTTAATCTAACTCGAATTTTTATTAAAGTCAACTTAAACATCCCAATTAAACACTGGCGTAAATTCACAGAAATGATTTCCTTATATGTATATATTCAATCTATATTTAACGAGCAACATGTTTTCTTAGAGATAAAACTCTTTCAGTAGATGTTTAAATTTCAATTTTCTAATTTATGTCCTGTTTACTTATTATAGACCTAGAAAGAAACTCTCAAAATGAAACACACCCAAACCTATACATACACATACCTATATCCAGAAGAGAATACTCCATATAATTTGTTTTCATTTATTGTTTCTTTCAAGGATTTTTAAAAAAACGCTCAAAGCACTACTTTTGAAAACTTGATGACTGGAGAAGTCACAGAATTTTTTC
Source organism: Mellivora capensis (assembly GCA_004024625.1). NCBI lineage: Eukaryota > Metazoa > Chordata > Mammalia > Carnivora > Mustelidae > Mellivora > Mellivora capensis. Next base: position 12,469 of record PISX010017002.1, read on the forward strand.
CTCTTTATTTTAGTGCATATATTTTTTAAATCTGATATTTTAATTTGTGTTGGCTATTTTTTGAATAACCAGTTGGTTAATAAAACATAGGTATTGATAGAATCAAAATAAAGGTGAGATTGTTTTATGTATCTATTTCATATAACAAATCCCAACTAACATTATCACTGTATTATTTGTATTATTCAAAGAATATATCTTGAGATTTTTTTTTCTCATATGTAGTTAAAATAAAGGTGCATTTTATGGTCAAAATATAAATTTTGGAATAATAAAATTTTTATTTGCTTATTAGTCTAATAATATTGGCTAGTCAATTAACATATTTTGGTAATTTATATCAATAAATTAAGATAAATTAAGGATTATAGCAAGAATAACAGTTATTATTATTATTAGTTTTATTTTTATTAGCTTACATACACCATAAGATTTTTGTGATTTAAATAAAATAATATGCAAGAATGTATTTTCTAAAGTGCAAAGCATTTTAGAAATATGAAGTATAGCATTCAGTATAGATCGATTTATAGAATCAAAATGCTTCATATGACTTTGGTTATTAGTCATCACTCCTTAACAAAGTCTGGGTATACTAATCTTTTTTCTGGGCACATATTTAGGATGTGGCCTTTCCAATATTTAAATGCTTCATAATAGATATGGTAAAGTATTGTTTTGTTGAGAAAATCCCCACTTTTGCAATATTTGGCATATGCCTTTTTTTCAGGTTAGACTTAGAGTATTAAAACTTTTTCACAAGCAGTATCTTATTTCATGTTCATAGAATATTTATTTCCAAGATAAGCAGAAAAAAGCATTATGTGGCAGTCTAAGGAGGATTATAGCAAATTACTTCCACAAAAGTTGAGCCATCTGTAGAACTAACCCATGTGAAAGACTGTTAAAGAGACCAAAGAACTTAGAAATTCCCAAGGTTGGCAAGAGTTCTCCCTTTCGTATTGCATATATGCAAAACCATTTCAATCTAGTCAATTCAATGAATTCTTTTCTGTAGAAAAAAGATGTTAACAGAAGACTGCAGCATGCCAGGAAAAAGAAGCCATATCCCAAGCATTTGAGAATGTTTTTTTATGATTGAAATTAGGAAAAAAAAAAAAAAAAGAAGAAGACACTGAAGGAACAAATCTGAATATGTAAGTCATTAAACTGTTGACTCCATATGACAGTTATTCAAAAGTATTTTCAGAGCATCAATGAAATTATCTTTTAATTATATCTATAGGCTATCTATCTGTCTATCTAATCTATCTAATCTATCTATCTATCTATCTATCTAATCTATCTATTTGCTCTAAATATGTTTATGGGACAAGTTGATGACTATCTCACTTTGTAGGTATCTTTAAGTCACACAATTTATTGTTGCAAATGAGGATTTCCTTAAATGTAAGTTCTCCCGGATATTCTCTAAATTTGGAATGTGCTGACAAAATTAAATGTGGAGACCTAAAACCCCAGGGTTATTATCCATTTAATTTTTTTGCATCCAGATTTTGCCAAGCTACATGTCCCAACTGCAGAGTTAGTATCCAAACCACAGGGCCTATGCCTTTTCTTCTACATCATACTGGGTCCCATAAATTTTACTGTATTTATCTACTGTTTCATTCACATCAGAGCTTCTTTTAACCTGTATTCATGCACATAAACAATTACATATTGATATGTTGGTTGCTGGACCAGAAATATACTGGGGAGTGATACTAGAAATATGAAATACCTTTAAATATAAATACATGCTTTCTGTGTGTGTCTTGTGACAAAGAAAGTATTTATTTTTTATAAATGGTGATTCATGTTTACCATAAACCTTCAGTGTGTACTCCCTAACTCTTCCCCAAATTCTAGCTTAGTTTGCATTTAAAAGTGTTTTGCTTCTCTCATTATGTCATTCAGAATAAAGTCACCCATTGTCACTTAATTTTTCCCCATAGTCTTTTTATTTCCTTTTCTTTTTTTTTTTTTTTAAGATTTTATTTCTTTATTTGACAGACAGAGGTCACAAGTAGGCAGAGAGGCAGGCAAAGAGAGAGGGGGAGCAGACTCCCCACTGAGCAGAGAGCCCCATGCAGGGCTCAATCCCAGGACCCTGGGATCATGACCCAAGCCAAAGGCAGAGGCTTTAACCTGCTGAGCCACCTAGGCGCCCCTTCTTTTTTTTTTTTTTTTCTTCAAGTTTTTATTTAAATTCCAATTGGTTAACATACAGTGTACTATTAGTTTCGGGTGTAGAATTTAGTGATTTATCACTTGCATGCAATACCCAATGCTAATCACTACCAGTGCCTTCCTTAACCCATCACCCATTTAAACCATCCCTTTGCACTCTTGTCCTCCAGAAACCCTCAGGTTCTTCTCTATAGTTAAGAATCTGTTTCCTGGTTTGCCTCTCTCTCTCTCTCTCTTTATTCATATGTTCATCTTTTTTCTTTCTTAAATTCCACATAGTAGTGAAATCATATGGTATTTGTTTCTCTTCGACTGACTTCTTTTGCTTAGCATAATACTCTCTGCTCTATCTACGTCATTGCAAATAGCAAGATTGCATTCTTTCACAAGCACATGTGCACACACACACACACACCACATTTTCTTTATCCTTTCATCGGTTGATGGACATTTGTGCTCTTTCCATAATTTAGCTATTGTTGATAGTGCTGCTATAAGCATCGGGGTGAATATGTCCCTTCAAATCAGTATTTTGTATCCTTTGGGTAAATACCTAATAGTACAACTCAAATTGAATCTACGGTAGCTCTATTTTTAAATTTTTGAAGAAACTCCATTGTGTTTTCCAGAGCAGCTGTACCAGGTTGCATTCCCACCAAACGGTGTAAGAGGGCTTCCCTTTCTCTGCATCCTTGCCAACACCTGTTTTTTCCTGTGTTGTTTATTTTAGCCATTTTGACTGGTGTGAAGTCATATTTCATTGTAGTTTTGACTTGTATTTCTCTGAGGCCTAGTGATGTTGACCATTTTTTCATATGTCTGTTAGCTATCCGTATGTCTTCTAAGAAAAATGTTCTATTCATGTCTTTTGCCCATTTTTTAACTGGATTATCTGTTTTGGGGGTTCATCAACTTTCCTTTTCCAAATGTTATGTTTTGAGGTATCTGCGTACCCCAACAATTCTTTATAAGTTATATAAATTCTTTATAATTTTAAAAATAATATCTGTTCTGGCTTATCTATTTTGTCATTAAAACAATAAAGCTAACAAGCTTGATTAAATAGTAAGTCAGGGAAATATTCATAAGGCAGGACATTCAGGCAATGGGGTGTCTCTGAAGCAAGTAATCAGGTGATTCTTTTGATATATGTGAACTATAATCGAAAGAACAATACTTGCCTTTAATCTTCCATATTGTATAAGGATCAGTATGCAAATAGCACATTGAGAACTCGGATTAACATAACCTTCAAACAACTATAAACACTTAACAGAGAGTTAGAATTTTATTCTAATTACTTTTTCAATGAGCAACATTATTAGAAAAACATGTCCATTAATATTTCACCTGAAGATCACAGCAGAAATTGTATTCACATAACACTTTCCTGTAAGTGTTTGTATTTACACAACATCCACTATTTTCTTTCTGAATAAGTAGATTTACTGCCATCAGCACGCTGCAGTTGTAAATAAATTTCAATACAGTATATAAAAACAGGAAATCAGATTCCTGGAGCTCGGCCATTGTTTGATTTGGTCTCTTGTTAGAAGTAACATTAATTTGAAAGAATAGATTGATTGCTGAGTTGTGGAAAATACTATAGAAGGAAAAGTAGGCAGTAATGCGGCATCTAAGTGTCCTGAATATTCACCAGAAATGAAAATGTGCATGCAAACATGTAAAATTAATTATACCAATTTTTTTCAATTCTCATACTATTTTCAAATTATCTAAAGTTAATTATATAAGCTGTAAAGTGAACATTTTAGTTATTCTCTGTTTTAGCAAATAAATTGAACTTATATGTAAGCTAAATTCCACCTAAATTCTCTCTTGTTACATAATATAAGGTAATGGAGTAGGTACTACATTTTATACATGCCAATAAATAAAATCTGAGAAAGGAACCTGAAGCCATGGAGGGGAGAATTTAATTGTATTCTAATTGTTTAAACCAGAACATTGGTAAAATAGTTTAACAGCAACCACTTCCCTATAGCTATAGTCTTCAGACTATTACTTTGATTAAAATATATTGTGTTAGTCAAAATAATGGCTTCCCAAATGTGCCCACATCCTGATCTCCGGAACCTGTGAAATTGTTACATTCCATGGTAAAAGAAAGTAAAATAGCAGATTAAATTAAGTTGCTAATCAGCTGACTTCAAAATAGGGAAATTATCCAGGATTATCCATGGGGGTCCAATGTGATTACAAGGTTCCCTACATATAGAAGAAGGAGCAGAAAAGCCAATGTCAGCGTGATGCATTGTGATATGAGAGAGATTCCACCAGCTTTTGGAAAGACTCTCCCCGCCATTACTGTTTTTGAGAAATGGAAAGTGGCTAGAAACTAAAGAATGCCAGCAGCTAAAAAGGCAAGAAAATAGATCTCAGAAAGGAATGCTACCCACCAACACTCTGATTTTAGCTCAGTGAAACTCATTTCAGACCTCTGACCTCCAGAACTATAAGATAATAAATTTGTATTTTAGGCCACCAAATATGGTCATTTGTAACAGCAGCAATGGGAAATTAATACATACATGGAAATATTTAATAAATAACTTTAAGGGGATGGTTTGCATATTTTATTTATATTGGTAAGACATGAAAACATAGTGAGTATAGCATCATCTTATTGTAGACATTATAAAGGAAAAGTACAGATTATTGGGGAGAAGATGTATAAACATAAAAAGTCATAAATTCAATCCTCCTTTGACACTCATTTTCATACACCATGGCTACCTAAACTAGTAAACCACTTTAATTTCATAGCATCTTGCTTATAAATGCTTCTCAAAGTCCAGAGAACAAACTTCTTAGATAATTATATGTATACTGAGGAAAATAATCATAATTTTAGAATAAAAACACCACATTGGTCATTTCAAAATTAAGATCACAAATACTAAATTTATTTAAAATCTCGTACAGGGAAAAATACAACTAATTTTTAATGTTTGTGAAATAGATTTTCCCATAAATAAATAAATAATGTCCCTTCCATGAGAAGATTTTCTTTGTATTTAAAACCTAATCCTGGTTCCTGAGTTCCAGAGCTGACCCTTTGTATTATATGTAGAAAGTGATATGAGAATATTTTAAAGAAAGTTTTTATTTTTATATTAGAATGAGATAAATAAAATGAAAATGTAACTTTTTATTTATATTTAGCATTTAAGAGTCTTTGCATTATTTGTACAGTTAATGTTTTACACAAAATCTTTTCCTTCACAGAAGACCATAATATCACAAATTCAATAATGTCTGCCTGAGTAAAAAATTTAATTCCTCTACCTGAGATTTTTTTGAAACACACACAAAAAGTAGAAACAGATTGAATAAATCAACTACAGACCTGTAGAAGTGTTCCAAATATAGACTTGTAGTAAGGAATTATAGGTTTAAGTAACAACAGTGATTTAACACTAAAGGAGGTGCCTTTAAATTCCAAGCAAGGTAGTTAGTTATTGATCAATATTACCCATAAGGTTATCCATGTTCATCTGAGAAACAGATCACATTTTTATAAGAACTGGAATGTATTCAGTTTTGGAAGGAACATCACCTGCGGTGTAGAGTAACAGACAAAATGCAGTTAAATAAACATATATTGAGCCCATAAAATTACAAATCTTTAAAATTGTGGAAAAATATATGGACTCCAGATGTGACTGTATTTGAATTTGCACTACTGGTTGTCTGGGACAAAAAATAGCTACTAATACTAGTAAATTCATTTACTTTTTTTTGTGTTAAAGATAGAAAAAAAAGATCGTCTACAGAGTTAATTTTTTTACATGTAAAATAATAATTTCCAAAATCCTTCCAATATTTATAATTCAATGAGGTACAGGGGAGGAAAGTAAGGATATGATAGGAGCAAATTAAAAATTCATGTTTGACTTTTTTTATTAATAGCTCTTTCTTTTGGCAGTTTTCTTATACTGTAATTGTGTAGCATTTATGAGGAAGAAAATAATGGGCATTTTCTACTGTAAGAAAGGTAAAATTGTTGACAACCATTTAAAGGAAGATCATATATTTTTGGAAAGCAAAACCTTTTGCAGCCTTCAGATAAATAATAAAAATACAGATGCAATGGGTGACCAATGTGAAGTCTTACCTTTTCATGAATAAAGAAAGGTGCTGAAGCACACTAAGACCTTAGAAACTCTCCATCTCTAGCAATAGCTACACTTGGGTTAGGTGTGGGAAAATTCACTGCCACCATTTTGTCCTGTTGGCATTAATCAAACTAAATGAAAAAAAAAATTTATATTACATTATACACTATGCCAATATGTCATACTCATATGTTTTGGGAAAACAACAAGAATAAAAATCACTCTTATAATACTATTTTGAAACTAGGTAGTTAATCAATTTCAGTATCATTTCTCCATTAACTATCTACCATGAAGTAACTTCTTACTATTTTATTTTATTTCTCACAGAAAGAATAATTTATACTATCAAGAACTTCCTTAATCTCTTAGGCAATAAAGAAAATAACCTTAAGCCAAATGTCTAAATAGATGATGAGCTTTGGACGGGCTCAGAGGAACCAAGTCAAGCCTTGTTGGACACATGAATGTGTGGCTATCTATACCATGTATTCTTTAATGTTGTCATTATTATTTATTTAGTCTATCTATATGTAGCTCACTATTTTTCTTTCCTTTCCCCATTTCCTCTCTTACTCATAACTTTCAGTTATTTATTCAATAAATCCTTATTCACTGGTCCTCAAGTCCCATAAATACTTCTAGGCATTGGGACTAAAGCAGTAAACAGATGGGCCCAAAATCATTGCCTACATCCAAAAGGAGTTTACATTTTAGTGGGCATAAACAAGAAACAAGAAAAAAAAAACCATGTAAAATATATGGCATGTTACATTGTGTTTGAAACTTAAGTAAGGTAAGGGGCATAAGGAGTGGGGGCAGGGCAACAAACTGCAGTTTTACAGGTCAACCAGTGAGTCCTCCGTTAGAAGATACACTTTGAATATCAACACATGATTTAGTAGTTTAAAACAGTGATCGTTTTATTATATCTTATAATTTCTGTAAGTAAGGAATTTGGGAAGGGCTCAAGTTGAACAATTCTGACTTAAAATCTCTCATGCAGTAGCAGTCAGACAATGAATATGTGATTGATATATCCTTCGATGTACCCATTAACCTACTATACTGAATTCAATCACAAAGAATTTCTGTCCAGAATGATGGTACATTGGTGAACTTCATTATTGTGTTTTATGTCGATTAGAGAAGACAATCATTTGTCCTCTGATATCCATTTTCTTTTTCGTTCTTCCATTACAATAGCTTCACTCTACATATGCTGGAGTTACATTTCCTGATTAGACTAATTTTCCTAACAATAATTACAGAAAAAGGCGGCTATATTACCAGTTCTGGCTGATGAGATTTGAGAGCAAATTGTCCTGAAAACAATTAGACATGCACTTTCCTGGTGTTTTCCTTCTTTCTTCTGGTGGAAAGATGAGGTGGGTAGTAGAGTTCCCACAGATCCACAAGCAGAAGCCATTTGTTGAAGACAGAAGAAACACCAGTCATGGAGTGCCTAAAACTGTATTGTTACATCAGAAATAAATCTCTATCTTTGTTAGAGTAATAAAGATATTCGATGAATACAGAGTGAACACAGGGTAGAAAGTTTCCTGTATTCCTCTCAGCCCACTTAAATACAAGTCTCCCACAATGGAATGTCTGTTGGAGACATAAACAACAAAATAAATAGGGATAATGTGTGTTCTAATCAATAGAATAAAATAAGTATCCACAAGTCCGTCTTACAAAGATATATGAATAATAAGTAGGAGGTATTGAGGGAAAAGGAAAATTCTTCCTTATATAATTTTAATATATTAATGGAAGAGAAATAGTAGAAAATGAAAATCACTGTTAATGAATAGTGACTATTATAGGCAAGAACCATCAATGGTTGCTAAAATTCATGTGCAAAATATAATGAGAAAAAGAATATTTACATAGCCTCAAAGTATATCCTCAAAAGCTTCTAATTTTTATAAAGGGGAAAACCAAGTACAGTGAAGAAATCTGGCATACGCCACCTTAGTCATGTGATCAAAGTGTCAACACGAGTAATAAGAGATATTGACATCAAGTACACCCTGGTATACATGGAGAAGGGAACAACATAATTGCAGTGACAACCTTGGGCAAATCACACAAACTAAATCTAATCATCTGAAAGCATTAGACAAACTGAGAGACAGTTTGCAAAAAACGAACAAACAAACAAAACAAAATAACAACAACAAAAAAACCTGGTTACTGTTTTTCGAAAGTCTGAAGGTCATCAAAGACACACAGAGATTGACAAGTTGTCACAAGAGTAAAGGAGACTGAGGAGATGTGACAACTAAAGAAGAATTTGAACCAAAAAAAGATGTTAGTGGGACAACTGGTGAAATTCAAATGTATTACATAGTTAATAGTATTTTGTTAATAATAGTAAGAAGAGTTGGAAAAGAAGACTGGGAATTCTTTGTATGATTTATGCAAATTTTGCAGAGGGAACCTAAAGTTATGTGAAAATAAAAATTAAAAAGGAAAAGAAAGACTGCAGATATCTGATATTAACCAAGAGGCTCTTAACATTTCCCTCAGCTTGATCTTTAAACAGGTTTCTTCCAGACTCTAGGCCCCTGATGTCCCTTCTCTTGGAGCATTTACTTCAATAAATTTTCTATGGTAAAGTCTTGCTCCGTGTTTTTGAGATGTAAATTTTCTCCATTTCTTGTCAGTTTTATAATCCAAGAATGTCTTTCCTAAGGACCTGGAAGCTGTCCCTTTGAAATGTTATCCTCAAAGATTATTTCTTTTATGTCCCAGTCACTGTGGCTGGGTAGGAACCTATTGGTTCCTTTGATAAGAAATTCCTTAGGGGACAAATAACAAGGATAGAATGCCTTATCGTACCAACCAATCTGTCATTAAAGTTAAAGTCTTCCTGTACTTACCACTAGCTCACCCCATGTTCTTATAAAAAATTCTCCCACCTTTTGTTTCATGGAAGTTGAGTTCAATCCCCCAACCCTACTGTAACAATCTTGAGTAAAGCCTGTTTTACTTGTCAGGTACAGTAATTCTTTGACATGGTGTTCAAAATTACTATTCAGTCTCATTTTATAGAATCATGATTATATATAATTTTAAGATTTTAAGTGATAATGCTATTTAATTAATCCTATAAATAAAAACATAATACTTTTTTTTAATATTAAAACCTAGTTGGATGGAGCATATGGATTTAATCCACTCCATTTTTATTTTTAAAATTTTGTAATAATAGGAAAATAACGGGAAATAAGAGGAAAGCAGGCTCCCAAGGCCTTCAGTATGTTTCACTATTTATAACCAACACCTAACTATATTTGGAATTTAGAGTTGACCATTTCAGATACTTTCCTACATGTTATCATCTGGAAGAGATAAAGAATACAGATTTTTAAGTCATGAGCCGCCATCATCATCATGAACTCAGGAGTGTCATTTAACATCTGTAACCCATTTTCTTCATTTGTATAAGGGAATCATAATGCCTATGTTGTGGTAGCTTTGGAGAACTCAATTACATGAGTAAAGCCAAAGCAGCACAAGGCCAATTACATATTAAACATTTCAGTGTGATGTTACTCTTTTAAAAACTATTAGAGAAAATTCAAGAAACTGAGTAAAAGCTTTTAACAATTGCTCTTCTCACTGAAATAATTTTTTTTTTTTTTTTACTGCTTTTACTAGAGATAACATTAGATTGTAACAAGTAGAAAATTAGAGGGGGGGAATCAGTAAATACAATAAATTATAGCATTGCTATGGAAAAAATTCTGTTAAATATCGTTGGTCAGCAGTAAACAGAAATTATACATTTAGGGGTGCCTGGATAGCTCAGTTGTTAAGCCTCTGCCTTTGGCTCAGGTCATGATCCCAAGGGCCTGGGATCAAGCTTGGCATTGGGCTCCCTGCTAAACTGGGAGTCTGCTTCTCTCTGTCCTTCCCCTTGTGCTCCCTCTCCTGCATGCCCCCTCTCAAACAAATAAAAACCTTTAAAAAAATTGATATGTTTAATAATTAAACTTTAAGGGAAAATAAGACAGTGGTGAAACATACTTAATATCTGTTTAAGGTACAAATATTTGTTTCCATAATTAGCTATTCTTAAATGAGTTCTTTAAAAACTTCCATGGTTATGCAGTATTCCTGTAGTCTTAGTAAACTGTTCAAGGTCATCTTAAGTGTTAGCAACTTCTGAGGTAAATTTGTTATCGGCTTTATTTTGAAGTTAACTGATGATTCAAGGAATAATTGGACTTCGAGAGAAAGTACATGAGAGAGCACATTGGTTTATTCAGATGATTATGGTTGTTAGAAATGGGAAAGACGCTATTAAGTCATATTAATATGAAAAATAATAGAAATGGCTTGTGTGGGGATAAAAGAAATTGCATCATATTTCTAAGATATCATCACAGATATCCTACTTCAATTTAGATTTGTTTAATTATTTTCTTGTAGAATTTGTGTCTTATCAGATAATTGCTGCATACAAAGAAAGTCATAAGGAAAATAATCTAATTTCTAGGTATATATTTCTAAAAATGAATTTCCTTTGTAAAAAAAAAGCACACAAAATCAATGACTTTTAGTACTGGAAAGAGTATTTCTGTGTGTGGGCACAGCGACATCCCTGGGAGTGAGGGCAGGGTATTTTCATTTTTGGACTTTGGTGAAGTTCAACATTGGAAGCCTTGCTTAAATACAAAGTCCAGATTTTTATATCCTTTGTACAGCTGTGCCAGATATAAGTTTCAAAAATATGTTCAACAAATTGGAATGAAAGTGAAATACCAAGAATGTAAGTCATCTAACTTACAAAAAAAGAGCTTCTGATTGAGTCAGGGAAAAAAAAAAAAAAAACAAAACAACTTCAAAGGCTTTGTGGCCCATTCCATAGGACATCCCAGGAAAATTATCTATCTATATATCTATCTATCTGTCATCTATCTATTTATCATCTATCTATCTATCTATCATCTATCTATCTCTGTGGTGATCCTTCACTGTCCAGTTTTCATCCTAGCACCTGGTAGTGAATATCAACTTTATTCCAGAATTTTTCCATTGATCTGTTCACTGTTTAAATGATGAGAAAATGTCTTATCCCATTGATTTATAGATTTAACAGTTTTTCTCTCAAATCCATTTTGTGTGTGTGTGTAAGTCCTCAACTCTTCTCGAAAAATACCCTCGAAAACGATAAAGCCTCACGTTTGTAAGATGAATGACATAGTGATATACTAAAACAACAATGATAACTTGAACTATTCCCAGAACAAGATTTATATGCCTAGAGCAATAGTTAGGAAACAGAGATTCCCTCCCATTGTTTCTACCACTTAATGGGTATAAAAAGATTCTGCCCTCCCATTGTTTCTACCACTTAATGAGTATAAAAAGATTCTGTTGCCATATATTTATTACTAGTGATATTGTATTTATGGGTTTCACGAAATATTGTATCTGGGTTATCCATGAAAATAAAATTTGCATGATTTCTACTTTTTCTCAAAGGATTAACATTTTCCCAGTAAAATGATAAACACTATTTAAAGCATAGTTAGAGATGGTGGTGGTGTCCAATAAAAATATCAGTGGTGCCCAATAAAATTATCGGTAATGATGGAAATGTTTCCAATCTACAGTGTATAATATGTAGCCACCCACACATGTGGCTACTAAGCACTTAAAATTTAGTTGGAATAACTTAGGACCAGAATTTTTAAATTTAATTTTTTTAAGATTTTATTTATTTGACAGAGAGAGAGATCACAAGCAGGCAGAGAGGCAGGCAGAGAGAGAGGGGGAACAGGCTCCCTGGTGAGCAGAGAGCCTGATGCAGGGTTGATCCCAGGACCCTGAGATCATGACCTGAGCCGAAGGCAGAGGCTTAACCCGCTGAGCCACCCAGGCATTAGATTTAAATTTAACTAATTTAAATTTTAATAGCCACATATGGCCAGATGTTATTGTACAGTATAGACAAGATCATTTTATAGGCTTCTCCAATATTTCCCAATCTTTGAAACCCTGTCAATTTTACATTTATTTTTTGACTGAGGAAAAAATTGTCTCTATCTTAACTGTAGAATGAAACAGTTTATCTATACAACTTTGACTTTGATATAAACAACTAAGCAAATAACTATAAGTGAAGAGTCAGACCAATTATTTTTTTGTTCATATGAAGATACAAAATAAATTTTACATCTCATGCTATTTGCTTTATTAAAAGAACAACTAGTGATGTACCTTTTTATTTGCATGTTGAGGGTGGATATCTTCCACACAATACTACTATAATCAGGAATTTTTACATCCAAGTCAATGATATAAAGTCAATTAGTTAATTTCAATTGCTCCAGTTTTATTCTATTGAGAAGTGACTTGAAGCCTGTGGCTAAACAGTTTTTTATTAAGATTAATAACTTAAAAGATTCAAAAATATCTAAGTAAAACATGTATGTTCTATTATTTTACTAGTTATTGAAAAAAAAAACAAAAAATGAATAAAAAATAATTCTAGATAAAATATGTGTCCTTTACATTTAATATTCTGCTTATACTCATACTGATAGAAGAATGAAAAACTACAGGTTTTGCTTTTAAATTTATGTTAATTAAATTAAAGCTCTACTTAACAACACTATCCTTAAAATATTCAGGTCATGTTCTAAACAGAAAAGTAGAACTATATCAGCTGTTATCAGCCAGAAACACACTAAAAAATAGAATTTTCTCAAGAAAATAAAGTAAAATGATTCATTCCCCACAACGTTTCCTGAGATGTTCACATTATATAACATGAAGCAAAAGCAAAAAGCAAATGTCCTCTCTTCCTGGCCCAACCTATTTGGTTAATAGTTTGTGTTACACTTTTAGATTTTCTTCTTTGTTTAATAAACTGTAAATTGTAAATCTCAATCTAGGAATCATAATTTGTATTATTTTTCCACAACTAAGGAGTGTCTATTGCAAACCCTAATTTTGCTGAATTAGTGAGACCTTAACTATAGTCAGTTGCCTCTTCTGGTTTCATTCCAAGTTCTTGGGGTAACCCTGTGGCAAAGTTCCAGCAGGATACATCCACTGCACCTTCTTATTCTCATTCTCAATAGGTCTGCTGTTTCTCTTTCTTCAATTTGGTGATCCCACTGGATGCATGGGTGCCACACTGTCTCCTTGTGCCATGCTGAGCCACAGGGTTACCTTAAGACCTAACACTGCGCTGTTGGCATAGGGGTCACTCACCACATGTGGCTATGAAGCACTTGCAATGTACCTCGTTGGATTTTAGTGGTTCTACAAGTGTAAAATACATACCAGATTTTGAAGACTTAAAATGGGAAAAAAAGAAAAAAGGTAAAATATCTTATTAGTGACTTTTAGATTGCTCAGTGCAATGATTATATCTGAACAATGTGACTCTGGATATAACAGAGGTGGAAAATGGATTCTAACCCTTTTTCATTCTTGAACTAGGCTTCTGGGCTATGGTACTCTCTGTTGCATATATTTTGTCAGGACTGGATTAACAAAATGTGTGTTAGTTACTAGGGAAATATCTATACAAGCTGCCACTGTTTGGAAATCTTAGATGACCACAAGTCCCAGAAATTTGTTCATCAATATTTAAGCCAGAATTGACAATATTAGCAGATGACACATGCCGAATCACAGCTATGACTCAAATGGATTTAGATTCGGTAGCTCTATCACTTGAGCTATCTATTGCCCATATTGCTGGGCATGTTTATCCTGGTCATTTCATTAACCACACAATTAAGACATTCCTTGTCATTGACATTTCTGGATACCATTTACTGTGTTAGGATATAGTGTCATTATATTCTTAGAAGACATATTTGTAGGAATGAGATTGTAGTGTAAATAGTGTATATAAATAAATTTGGATAGATTACTGTTCTCTAAATATGTATATAAATACTGTATTTTCTCACTAAATTTTCTCCCTCCTTTTCTTCTGCACATAAGTATATTTACCAGCTCTCTTTACATTGACCAAGCCATGCCACTGTGTTATAGTTAAAGTGATGTGTACAAAAAGAATATGTACCACTTCCACAGATGATCCTCCATTATATTTATTTTTTTTTAATTTAAAGATTTTTTGTTTATTTATGAGAGAGAGAGAGAGTTGGGGGGTGGGAGCAGAGGGAGAGAAACAAGCAGACTCTTCATTGAGTGTGGAACCAGGCACAGGGCTCAATCCCAGCACCCTGAGATCATGCCCTAAGATGAAATCCAGAGTCAGTTGTTTAACCAACTGAGCTGTCCATGCACACACCCCCCCCCCCCGTTATATTTCTAATTTGAGAGGATTTCAAGTCATGGGTTGTGTAGCTATAAAGTGGAGGGTTCTTGCCACTAGACCAACCATGAAGAAGGCTACTTACTGATTGGGTTTTGTACAAATAAAAAAGTCAGTTTTATTAAACTACTGAACTCTTAGAGTTGCTATAGAAATTAGCCTTTTGAAACAATAGAATGAATTTTCCATGACATTTCACTGGCCTTCTCCATATCGTGTGATGATAATTAAGCTGAAAACTTAGCTAGGAAAGCAATTATCTGGTCATCTTAGCTTTTTAAGTGGAAATGTACTGCTCTCCCTCCCAACAAGACTTATGGATTCAGACTAGATTATTTATCTGGAGAGAGAAAGAGGGAGATACAGAGAGAGAAAGAGATAAATTAATTTTTTAAATGTTTTTAACCTGTCCAAGTAATGTTAAGTAAAGCAAAGACTTTACAAAGATCTAAAGAAACATTTTTTTTTTTTTTGGAAAGAGTAAACAATAAGCCCAAGAGCTATAAGGTAAAACAAACTTAGATGTTTAGGAATTAGGAAGTCATATAATCAGAGACTCGTAAATAAAGGAGAGACTAACAGGAGTTGCCATCAGAAAATTAAAGAGAATACAATCATGTAGGGATGTATAAACTAAGAGAAGGATTTTGGACTTTATGCCCTCTTTCCTTTCCTATTTTCCATATTTTATTTGCTCATAAGTAACTTCTATAAACATTTTACTCCTACTTTAAGTCAGATAAGTTCATTAGTATATTTTTTGAGGTTTATGATATTTAATTTGATGGTTTTTCATTGGGTAGTTCCAAATCTCTCTGAATGTAACTTCCAAATGTTTTATATTTACTAATAATATACATACCAATAAAAACTCATGTATATAATATATATGACATATATGATCTTTATGTGACATATAAAAGGTACATGTAAATAGATCATAATTAGAAATATTTGACTCTCAAAATTTTTATTTTCCTACTGTACCTTTCAGTCACACACAAACACACATTATAGATGTGTACATTTATATTATACACACAAACTCAGTGAAAACAAGTGTAACATTCAAATAAATGATAGGAATGTTTACAGATTTTATTTCCTAGCCATCTTCCACTGAATGCACATTATTAGTTCTATTTGTGATAAAGCCTGCTTGAAAAGCTGAACTATACCATTTTAGTGTAACAGACTTAAGGTATCAGGCCTGTGGATGTGAATGATGAAGTGTGTTATAAAAAGGATTTAGTAAGTTTCTGGGCAAAAGGATGACTGGCTATACAATGCACCAATATCACCTACCACCTGTTCCACACACTACTATCCAAATGTACTGAGAGAAACATATCACCTGCAATGCTGACAGGTGCTATAAAGCTAAGCTGCCCTTTACCAGTGAATAAAAATAAGCCAAAGTGAAGACCAGAAAGTGAATTCAAAGAAATGAAGTATTTTTACAGAGTTTATGAAATTTGTATTGTTTTACAAGTAAAATTACAAAGAATTCAACCTATGTTAAATCCAAAAAGGAAGAATTTAATGGGGTAAGTATTTAAAATAATGTTATTGCTCTATTTACTGATGATATTCATTTATATTTTTTTCTGAGAAATATCCAAAATAAATTTATATACCACAACACTTTCCTTTTGTATTTTGTAACTTGTATACAAAAACTTGTATAACTTGTATACAAAAAAATATTGTAATAAAAGTAATTTATTTTTTATTTTGGGTAAATCTGAGCCACTTAACAGTTTAGTCTTCTTGTATTAAAGTTCATGTCTGTGGATACCAAACACCTCTGCTTAAAATGATTCATACTGTTCAGAATAAGAGGTTAGAAATATATACTTTACCTTCTCAAATGAGTTTTGTTTTTAACTTACAATTTCATAACCATTATTTAGGAATGTTTATGTTAACTGTTGAATTTCCCAGAGATTCTTATGAAATACAAGAGTGGTGAAATACTAAGGAACAGATTAGCACTAGCTACCTAGCTAAGATCCCAGGCTTCCTCTATATCACTGTGCCTAAAAAGGGTTACATATTCTTCATCATTAAAAGAAAACTATATGACCATTCTAAGTAGTTTATTTATAACAGAACCAAATTTTCTTCCCATCAGAGTCAATATTCTCCAGATATACAATGGATATTGGTAATTATAATATTTGTAGAATTGCTATGATGAAATCACACGAATAAATGCAAGAAAACAAATATAAATCCAGACAGACAAGTAATTAAAATCAATATAGGCCAGGGGAAATACAAACTTTGAGATATGTAAGAATTCATAGATAACTGGGTGGAAGGTAACTGTGGGAGATATGTAAATTTTAAGACTGGGACATGTATCTGTCAATTGTGATGGTGAGTCCAAAAGACTCCCTTCAGAAGGAAAGGGCAGTCAGACTATTGTAGTGGTCACTGTTCTTTTTTTTCAGAATTTTGACCGCATGGAATGTCTAGACACTTCTTTAGAAGATCATTATCTTGTTTTATGAATATTTACATAGATATTTATACGTATGCATATAGCTCAATTACTAAATATGGAGCATGAGTCAATGAATACAAAATTTGGTTAATTTCAAGATCGTGGTAGATCATTGTACACAGAGATCAGGGAAGTTAACTGATGACAACAGAAAATGTTAATGTCATTAATTAAAAATGGTGATGGATAGGGGCACCTGGTTGGCTCAGTTAGTAAAATGACTGCCTTTGGCTCGGGTCGTGATCCCAGAGTCCCAGAATCCAGTCCCTCATAAGGCTCCCTGCTCAGCAGGGAGTCTGCTTCTACCTCTCACTCTCCTGCCCTTCCTGCTCTCTCACTCTCTCTCAAATAAGTAAAATCTTTTAAAAATGGTGATATAGGAAGGGATCTTTAATTTTAATTGTTATTTTAGAATTAAAATTGTTAACCTGAAACTTTATCGGGAATGTTTTTTATACCCCCAATTCAGGGGCATACAAAAAGAAAATAAATTTTTAAGAATTTTTTTAATTGAAACTAATTTTATTGTCATGAAACAAGAGAGAGGTATTCTTTACTATCATTATATAGTAGCGTATACTCATTCTTTTAAAGCCAGTAAAAATGTTTTAATCATATGCAGTACTTACAGAGAGTGAGAAGAACAAAGTATCAAAGTCATTATCCTAGAATCAATAATTTTGAACTGTTTCAGTCCTTGAGTCTAGAGGCTTAGCCAGTAGGCAGTTGGATTAAAGTCTATGTTCCTGAACTATATCAAAGAAAGAATGGTTAATTGTGTTTATTGTTATGGAGAAGTAAGACACCAAGAGCATATCTCAAACTGGTGAATATAAAATGTTTACAAGAAAATTCTGAGATGGGATATCTTTTCATATTTTACTTCCATATAGTATTTCTTTAAAAAAAGATTTTATTTATTTTTATTATTTTATTAACAGAAAGAGAAAGAAAGAGAGCACAAACAGAGGGAGCTGCAGGCAGAAGACGATGTAGAAGCAGGCTCCCTACTGAGCAGACGGCCAGATGTAGGGCTCCATCCCAGGACCCTGGGACCATGACCTGAGCAGAAAAAAAACCCTTTAATCTACTGAGCTACCCAGGTGCTCCTCATATAGTATTTTTTTTTTAAGATTTTATTTATTTGACAGACAGAGATCACAAGCAGACAGAGAGGCAGGCAGAGAGAGAGGAGAAAGCAGGCTCCCCTTGGAGCAGAGACCCTGATGTGGGGCTCGATCCCAGGACCCTGGGATCATGACCTGAGCCGAAGGCAGAGGCTTTAACCCACTGAGCCACCCAGGCGCCCCCTCATATAGTATTTCTAATCAAACTGTCTTACAACAAAATTTCAATGCTCTTTGGAAACAAAAGGTAAGTATGATCTGGGTTTATGGGTTTATTTGAATTGACCAAAGTATAAAATGGTTTTATGTATGAATATAATATGAATATTGTCCAATTTAAAAGAAGTTCCTTTATATCAACACCCAGAAAGAATATATTTTCCTAATAAAAGTTTCAATTTAATCATTGCAAGGGACATCTACAGTTAGAAATAAAATATTTAATTTAAAATAATGTAATGATTTGTTCTTGTTTAATTGGTGATATATATCACACAATGCATAATGCTTAAATAGTTTTTATTCACAGCCCTAGTGGTTTTCTAGAGAATATTATTTCATGCAAGCAAGTGAAGCAATTAATTGGTTTCTATTTATTAGTCCACTTCAGATGTAATGAAAACATAACAGCAAACAAAATATATTTATACTTTAATCTGTGATTAGTGCTGATATTACTGTTGTATTCAAGGTCACCTCATATTTCTAACAAATGCATGAAAATATATAATAAAGAGTTAGATAAAAGTCCAAATTAAATCACTAGAGACTTAAATGGAAGCAGCAAATTATTTTTCTTCATTTATTCAGTCAAAATTTATTTATTGACCTTTTACTGTGCTTCTGAACTTGGAATAAGTTTAGAATAAAATGTCTGTCAGGAGAGCTAATGTTCTAGCACTTTAAAAATCTTATTTGCGTAATTTAAAAATAATCTCTTAAGTCTATTTTTTCAACCTATAGATATATTTTCAAACTGGATCTGAATATAACATTATAGATTTTGTTTTATTTGCTTCAACATTTTCAATATCACATTTGGGAATTCTTCAGGGTTGTTCTGTCTCTTTTCTTTTAGTCATTTGTTTCAGATAATATTTTTATTTATATTCATGACTCCTTTCCCCTTTTAAAAATAATTTCATTGTGGCAAAATTTACATTCCACAATTACACTTATTTTAACTTTCTATTTCAATAAGTTGTAATACGTTGCTATGGTTGTGCACCCATAACTATAATCCAGTTTAGATCATTCCCTTTACTCCAAAATGATCCCCCATCATCCCTAACCAACAGGATTAGAACTGGCAGTAGTGAACACCCTTACTCTTTTACCAGTCTTTAGAGGAAAGCATTCACACCATTAGATGTGATGGTGGTTTTATGTTTTTCATAGATGCTCTGTACTAGGTTAACAAATGTCCCTTCTATTCCCAGGTTATTGATACATTTTTTTTTAAATATTTTATTTATTTATTTGAGAGAGAGAGTGTTTAAGTGTATGAGCAGGAGAAGTGGGGCAGAACAGATGGGTAGGGACAAGCAGACTCCTGTGCTTAGTGTGGGGTTGGATCCCAAGGGTCCTGAGATCATGAACTGAGCCGCAATCAAGAATCAGACATTTCACTGACTGAGGCACTCAGGCACCCTGATATATTTTTTAAATTATGAATGTTAAGTATTATCAAGTGATTTTTCTGCCTCCATTGAAATGTACTTAAGGGTTTTTGTCTTTTATTCTTTTAATATGGTGTACTATGGTGTTTTGAATATCAAAACAATTTTGCTCTTCTGGGATAAACACCAGTTGTTCATGACACATGATAATTTTCATATTTTACTGAAATTCTAATATTTAAAGATATTTTGAATTCATGTTCAGAGATATGCTTACCCGTAGTTTCCTTCTCTTGTTATGTCTTTCTCTGGTTGGTTATCTGGGTAATATGAGCTTTATGAGATGAGTGGGGATGCATTTCCTCTTTCTCCATTTTCTCTAAGTGTTTATATAGAATTCTTAGGCCTGGACATTTCTTTATGGGAAGATTTTTCTGCACTAAATTGTTTTCTTTTCTTGATACAAGTTTAAGAACACTTTCATTTACCTGATAAAACTATAAGTATTATTTGTTGTTTCTAGGAATTTCTCCACTTTATTGTATCTGTTGGGGTAAGGTTATTTAAATAATAGTGCCATTTAATCTTTTAAATGATCTAGGATCTGTATCAATGAACTTCTTTTCATTCTTGATTTTGGTAATTTGTGTCTGATTCTCACACTCTCTTTTATTGTCCATCTTTCTCCTCTTCTTTCTTTCCTCTCTCTGTATCTTTCCTTTCTAGGCTAATGATTTATCAATTTTGTTAATCTTTTCAAATAACAAAATATTGGTTTTATTGATATTTTATTTTATATTTTATCTCACTGATTTTTACTCTGACATTTCCCCCCACTCCTTTCTCTCTATGTTGGATTTTATTTCCTCTTTGTTTTCAAGATTCATTAGAGAGCAGCTTAGATTAACAATTATAGATCTTCCTTTTTAAAGTAGGTGCCAAAAGTTGCAAATCTTTCTCATCACTACTTTACCTGTGTATTCCATATACATCAATACATTGTTATTTTTCATTTACATTCAAATCAAAAAGTTTTCTGATGTCCTTTGTGACTTCCACTGCGTTATTTAGGACTGAGTTATTTAATTTCTAGACCTTTGGAAATTTTTCAGAGTTCTTTCTGCTACTGACTTCTGATTTATATCTATTAAGATGGGAAAATATACTTTGCATAATTTTAATAATTTTAAAAGCAACATGATAACGTTTTATGATTTAACATTTGGATTATCTTGGAGAGTGTGCCATATGCACTTGATAAGAAAAGTGCATTCTGCTGCAGTTGGTTAGAGCTCTTGGTTGATAGATCTTTTTTCCTTTCAGCATTTTAAATATGTTATTCCACTGCTTTCCTTCTTTTTTTTCCCCCGAGAAGCCAGCTGTTTTTAATCACATTGTTATTCTCTGTACATTAGGATTTATAGTCTTTTGCTGATTTCTCTTTGTTTCTGGCTTTCAGCTGTCTGACTATTATGTGTCTTGGTGTGATTCTTTTTGTGTTTTCTGAGCTCATAGTATCAGTAGATTAATGTTTTCCATCAAATTTCAGAAGTTTTAAGCAATTATTTTATCAAGTATTTTTCTGCAATTTTTAATATTTCTTCCTTTTCTGATATACTAAATTCATGTTGGAATGCTTATTTAAGTGATTCATTGGTCAGTTGACCTCTTTTAATCTTTCTCTAAACTTCTTTTCTCTCTTCTTTGGTTTGGACATTTTTCACTGATTTCGAGTTCATTGATCCTTTCTTATGTCATTTTAAATCTGTGGCTAAGTGTGCCTGATGAATTTATATTTAAATACTGTATTTTTGATCTCCAAAATTAAATTTCATTCTTTTTTACAGTTGGTATTTTCTACTGAGTCTTCCTATATGTTGGCTCATTGTTAGCATAGCTTAATTACTCTATGAATACATTTATAATAATTGCTTTGTAGTCTTTGGTTGCAAAATCAAACACCCAGAATCCCTTATGATCAGTTTCTTTCAAATTTTTTTGTAGTGAAACATGGGTCACACTTTCCTATTTCCTTCTATGTCTAGGAAGTTTTAGTTAAAAACAGAATATTTTAGATAACCTATTGGAGCAACTAAGGATCTTTAAAAAAATTTTTTTCTGAAAGTTTCTTTTCTTTTTTTTTAAGTAACTTGCTTACACTTAAATTAGAATTGGTCTCTATTGTGTTCACATACTCACTTAACTCCCTAGATTTTTTGAAAACCTAGTATGACTATTTTTCAGCCTATCTATCCAAAGGTTGTCACTGTATCTCTAATTAGTCAGCCAATGTTGGACAGGGATTGTGCTTAAACATCATATAGCCAGAAGTCTTCTACCATCGCTAATCAGTGTTTGAGCTAGGCAAGACACTCAAGCCAGCTATCTAGGTTTTCTTGATTTTCATGTTTCATCCTCTTACTTAGGGTCTCATCTTTTCATGGACAGTTTCCAAGTCAGCCAGGAAATGTATAGAAAGCTTTCCTCAGACTTTACATGGCTCTCTCTTTTCTAAGATCTTCTTTTAAAGGTTCTGCCTAATCCATTGATTACCATAAAGTAGTGCCTTAAACTTTAGTTAGCAAGTCCCTAGGTTTACTTCATCCTTTTCAAAATGACCACTTTTAGCTGGCAAAGCTGTGGGCTTCCTGTACTCTGCCCAAATAAAGTCTGCTTCCCTCTTTAAGGAAATCTGCTAATTTTCATAACCATCCTAATGCTGGAAAGAAAACATTCTTAGGAAAGAGCTAGAAAGAGAGGGTGAGGAATGGTCCCAGACTGCCATCATTGTTTTCCAAAATTCTAACATTATTTTTAAGATTGAACTGTCTCTCAATTTGTTATTTGCCTTGAAGATTGGTCAGTCAATGTGCAATGCTCCAAAATGGTTATCTTTAAAAGTTTGTCCAGTTTTAGGCAACTTTTCCGGAGGAAAGTCACCAATCTCTTCATGTCACCAATAATGAAAGTCCTCAGAGCTATCTGTCTTTGAGCCTTTTCACTGTTTTAACTTGATGATTACAGAATTTAAAAAGTCATAAACTGAAACCAAATACAACCCTTTCAGTTTTCCTTGAAACTTTTGATTAAAGTCTCTGTGGAGCCTTTGCAAAACTATTGGATTGGTAATAAATTACCTTTAGGTTCTTTTCTTCTGACTTCATAAACTAAACTACCAGATACCAAAGTAGCTGCTTACAAATATATCTAAACAGTTCTTAGCTCTGATAACACAATAGATAAATGGAGTGTTATCTATGAATTGACTATTTGCATATTGAATGAGTTTTGCTAATCAAAATTATGTTAAACTTATGCATTTGAATGTGGCACAATTACATGCTATAGCTATAATTAAATAATTGTTGAAATATATATAATTCAAAGAAAAAATACTTCTTTTTGAAAGGGAAAAACTGTTGGGGTATAAACTATAGATTGATAAAGATAGATATTGTATATTATGCATATTTATCTGTTTGGGTCATGAAAAAATAATCTTAGAACATCAATAGGGAAAAATATGTGTATTAGTGATTAAATTTGCTCAAAATTGTTACACTAAGTGGCATATAAACAGAAACTCTGAGAAAAGAAGAGGATATTCAAAGAGGAGAATCAGACTAAACCTGAGCTGCCCAGTTCCCATTAAGTAGCAAAAAAAAGTCCCTAAATCAAAGATTTTTTTAAATTGCCATATTTGGGAGAATTATGACAAAGGAGATTACATTTAATTGGAAGAAGACGCTGAGCAGAGGTAACTAGAAGGCTATAGCTTTGCTCAAGTGAAGGAAGAACAGCTTGTTTAAATAGTTTTAATTAAAAGAAGAATATAACTGTGATTCCTGATCGGCTGGAATTCAATCAAGCTGTAATAACCAACAGGGCAATAAAAAGAGGAACATACATGTAAAGTGGAGAAATGCTCACAAAATGTCGAACCAAGAGAGCATTATTAAATGTCACCAAAAAACCCATCAGAGAAATCTATGCATAAGGAATTCAATCACTCTTTTTCTTTAAGTTTTTATTTAAATTCCAGTTAATAAGCAGTGTAATATTAGTTTCTAGTGCATAATATAGTGATTCAACCCTTTCAAACAATATCTTGTGGGGGTCACTTAATTTAGATACATATTCACATGTGTTTTCCTTTTTTTTTTTTTTAAGATTTTATTTATCTATTTAACATAGAGAGAGAGCACAAACAGGGGGAGAGGGAGAAATAGACTCCCAGCTGAGCAGGGAGCTTGACATGGGACTCAGTCCCAGCACCCTGAGATCATGACCTGAGCCAAAGGCAGAAGCTTAACTGACTGAGCCACCTGGCACCCCTATGTTCTCTTTTCTAAAACCACATTCTAGTTTGCTATATACTGATGCGAAGATTAACTACGAGTGTTTTAAAAGTTACCTTTTCCCTATAGCAATGGATTTTTAGGAATTTTCCAAAATAACTTTCAAAAAATTTTTTTTTTTTTAGTTTATGTTAGCATATGCATAGCACATTCTAGTATACACAGAGCAACTCAAGTCAAGAACAAGGATCTAATAACTCATTAGGGGAAAAAAAAAAAAAGAAATACTGTTTTGAACCTGACACAATAAAATGTCAGGAGGAACTTGGGTGGTGCACTTGGTCAAACAGCCAACTCTGATTTTGGCTCAGATCATGATTTCAGGTCATGGAGTCGATCCCTGTGTCAGGCTCTGTACTGGGCCTGGAGCCAGCTTAAGATTTTCTTTCCCTCTCCTTCTGTCTAGCCCTCCACTGCCCCACTTGCTCTCTCAATCTCCCTAAAACAAAACAAAACAAAACAAAAAAATGCCAAAAAAACAATAAAATGTCAGGTCATGCCCAAGTGGTGAAAAAAATGTTAATTTAACTCCTCCAAACATCCACCTCAATCACCCAATTTTAGGCCCTTTCTGGGAGAAAAAAAAAGGACAATATAAAATGGTAAGAATAATTCTTAAGTAATCACTTAAAATTAAGAGTAAACTTTCAGAAAATGTTAAAAATAGTAGTTATATCACTCAAATTTCAAAGGAGAGGGACAGTCTTAGAAACATAATAGACAACATAGAATAAGACACATGGATGTATGAAAACTTGAGAGTGGTGGCAGGCAGATCTCTGACAATGGGTAAAAACTTCTCAAATAAGTGGTGCTAAGAGTGTTATATATTCCTACAAAAAAACTTATTGTAGATAACTTCAAAAATTATGTATCCATCTCAGATAATGGAACACATTATATATATGTGTGTTATGGTACATAATATATATTATATTATATGAATATAATATATCTATATATTATATGCCAAAAGATTATATATCCATCTCAGATAATGGAACACTCAAATGTGAAAGGCAACATTATATAACTTGTTAAAATATCTATAGAAGGCAGTTTGGGGACCTTAAAATAGGCAGATTTCACAAAAACATCTGGAAAACCACAAACTAGCAAGAACAGACTCATAAATGGAACCATAGTAAAAATACATTTTTTTCTAATTCAAGGATACCATAAAGAAAACAAAACAGTCAAGCAACAAATTTGCACAGGTAATCACAGCATATGTACTGACAAAGGATCGATCTTGAGGAATAGAACCACTAAAAACCAAAAGAAAAAGGGCAACAGAAAAATTGACAGAGGATATCAACAGGTATTTTACAAAAAGAGAAGCAGAACAATTGGCTGGCTCAGTTGGTAGAGCATGCTACCCTTGATCACAGGGTCATGAGTTCAAGTCCCAGGTTGGGTGTAGAGCTTACTTTAATTAATTAACTAATTAATTAAAGAAAAATTAAAAGAAAAATCCATTATGAAAAGGACAAGCAAGATAGTGTTCAGGGAAATATCACCCATCATTCACCCACAAATGTGTGTGTGTATAATAACATATAACTAGACACACTTAAATGTACATGTACGTATACCTCACATTCTGACAATGCCGAATAGTTCTATGCCATAAAGAAACTTTTGTGTATAAGTAATATATACAAGAAGATTCATAGCAACTGGTTTATAATAGCAAAATACTGAAAGAATCCATATGCTCATCAATAATAGTGTAAGGGCCTACTTAGCCAGAGGGAGCCATTTTGTTATTTATGCAGTAAACTTAGATTGACCCTACCCCTCCCAGAGGAACTTACTTAAAATCAAGTCCGGGAAACCAGTCCCAGGTAGCAAAGCCCAGATACAAGGGCAGGTCAGGCCAGGTGGAGACATCCAATCAATGGGGCACGCATACTTTCTCCTTAGCTACCAAGGAGAGTGGGCCCCACCTTTTGAGTACCAATTCTGACCAAGGTCATAGGCTGGTTCAAATATCTACCAGGGTAAATTGAAATTCAATTGGCCACCCGTGTGTGACCTAGCATGACTGTGCAGTTTTCTCTGTGTGTTGCAATTTCATTGGTCACCTGTGTGTGGCCAGGCTTAACCACATGGCCTTTGTTCTATAAAAGTTAGTCTGAAAGCCTCTTTGTAAAAGACGGCCCGACCGGTCGGTTTGATTCTCGATGCTTGGCGTGAAATGAAGCTTTTCTTGGCCTTTGCTTTGTATCAGTCCCGCTCCTTTGATCACGGACCCATTATTGGGGGACCTATCAAGTAGAACTGAGAAATAAGTGTGGTATATTCATATAATGTAATGCTGTATAGCATAAATACACTATACAAATGTATATGTATACATACATCCCACAGTCATAATTCCCTGCAATAGTAGATCACAGGAACTAAACAAAATGTAGAAGATGATGAAAAATAAGAAAAACTAAAATTATGATTTCTAGGAAGATCATATATAATATACATTAATGTGTAATATATAAGGAATATACATATGTATATACATATACCACAATGGGAAAGAAAAGTGGAATAATAAAGCCAAAATCCAAAACTGTGGTAGTTACATATTAGGAGAAGAGAAGGAAAGGATAAAGGAGGCACATATCAGTGACTTTGTATGTATTAATGTATTTATATTATGTATGTGATAGTGTTTATTATTTTTGAACTGTAACTGTCTTCCATATATTATATATTATTTTATATGAATATATTTATGATATAAATCAGTGAGGGGGATAAAAATGGGAAATTAAGGAAATGAACCAATGGATTTAATTTTGACAATAACCTAAAATACCCTGGGGTATACAAAATCACTTGACTATTTCACTCTTAGAAATCCTGGCCACTGTTTTTTTCCATTCCAGTATTTAGCATCTCTCACCCACAGGCAAGATATGGCTCTAATTCTACATTTAGGGTGGCACTATAACTCTTTTGACCTCATTTTTGGGTTACCTATATGTTTGGTACTTTTCACCACAGTCACTAGCAAAGCCTCTGACCTTGGATGACTCTGTACACCTTGATCCCTTGCTCATTTCTGAGTCTTCTATTTTGCTCTTTTGCTATGGTTAGATTCCTCACCTTCTGGAATCTTTCATTGTCAAGTGCTTCCGAATTTCCTGAGATGCTGTATATTGTGGCAAGGGAACACCTTGTTTTTCATGATGCCTCCTGGGACTGTGGAAAGTGGTGTCTTGCCCGGCACTAGAGATTTCTAATTCTTTATCTTTTTATGCTTGTTTCATTAATGCTTTATTTATTTTTCTCCCAGTTACACAAACCACTATTAGACGTTGTCTATTGTCCCTGCCAATTTCATCCTTACTTAATTGCCTCTCTCTTGTTGCTCATTTTGCTGTGATAGTGACAAATCATCGGTGTGTTTTAATTGTTAAGATGATTTCCAAGGAAATTATCTCCAAATAAACCATTTCATAGAGATTGGCTTAACATGCTCTTGAATTTTTAACTATATAATCAGTGCTTTGTATTGCCCCACCAATTTCTTTAAAAAGCAAAATGTGCACTGTATCCTTTTCTAACTCCTACAGTTTAAATGCAATTCTGCCTTTAATTTATGTTGACTCAAGCTATTTTAATTGTTTAAAATATTTTAGTTTTGTTTTTCAAAATGGGCCATAAGTCCCTTGAGAACAGAGATATCTCATCCATTTTTTTAACAATTTCTAACAACCACCTATCACCTCACACTGAACTAGACAGTCTTGCTCAGTTAAAAAAAAAAAAAAGAAGAAGCTAATTATATTTTTGGTGAATTTCTGAATCAAGAACACATTGATACCTAATAGAGTCTTCATAATTATCAAATTGCAATTTCACGGGCTTTTGTTCTCTTTCCCTCAATAAAAACTTTGAGCTTTGGAACCAGTCTGATGAATTTCAGAGACCAACATTTGTGGTTTCTAAACATCTATTCTCTTTTTCAGAGTGATTGGGTTACACTAACTTTATATTGAGGAGACACTATCAATTAATTAGGACTTTCTAAGAGCTCAAGAGTCTTAGTAAATTGCAGCTTCTTTGAAGCCTGAAACCTATAAATATCTACCCACCATTGCCATCTAGTACCATTGTCCCTGCTTATTCCTCACTAAAGAAAAATCCTGTTTTCCCAGATACTCTCAGATAAATAGCATTTAGATAGTGCTGTTTTACTGCTGCTGCTCACCCCGGGTTGTCTCTACATGCAAAAGGTGAAAGGAAGTACAAACTAAGGTTACATCCTTAATTATAATTAGACACAAACAGAACAGCAATAATCATTTTGCTTCCAATTCCTAATAGACTCTAAAGTAAAGGTCATCCAAATTTTAGTAATCAATCTCTAACAAATTTACGTAGTATAGCTTCTAAGGTATCTAGACAGATAATGTGCCTTGTTAAGCCAAATTATTAAGGAAAGATGTTTACCTGTATTACACATTGCTGAGAATAATTATCTGTATATAATCAACCATCTATATCTCATAATACTTTGGGGTTCTCAGAACCCAAAACCCAGATCTTGGAACAATGTAAGGAAGACTATAGAATTTACTGAAAATTATAAACTTTACAGCATGAAAAAATATCTTTGTTTTCATTTTTATTGTCAACAATTGAATTTAGCAAAACATGAAAAACTATTACTATGAGCTACATAAATCGCTATAAACTGTTGGCAACAGACATTGCTAGTGTTCCATCCAAATCCTCAACAATCCCCTTTACATTTGAGGGCACCTCTTTCTCTGCTTTTTGTGTCTTTCTTCTTGCAAAGGCAAGTAACAGTGCATTTTCAGGGGCCTGTGCTTGAGTTTCAAAGTGCCTAGGAATTTTAGTTACCCTGAGGCAGTCTTTAATAAATGATTCCCTTAGAGTTTAGAATTCTTTTGCAAGATAAGGAGGCTTGGGTGGAAATCAAACACTTGTGTGGCTTTCTTCTTTCTTGTCCAGCTTTCCCTACATCCCTAGCAGTTTTTCCTGGGAACACTCCTCTGTGAATCACATGCACGGTCATCTGCTTCTCCGAGTTTGTTTCTGGATAAACTTAGAGGAGTGGCCATTGATACATAATCCATACATAATTTATTTGCACTGGATGTCGCATAAACTTCAATTCAACCTCACCTAGAGTCTGTGATCACCCAAAACCAGGTACTTCAAGAACATCGTGTAGAGTTTTCATCTACATTTCACCTTTTTCCTGTCAACCTGACTTTGCCTGTGTTCACATGCTGGGTATCTGCTTCTCCCTTCAGGAATCCTTATTACTTAATCATGGAGAGTCTTGGATCTCTGCTTATCTACTTGC
Organism: Mellivora capensis; assembly: GCA_004024625.1. Classification (NCBI taxonomy): domain Eukaryota; kingdom Metazoa; phylum Chordata; class Mammalia; order Carnivora; family Mustelidae; genus Mellivora; species Mellivora capensis. The sequence goes on from PISX010017002.1 coordinate 42,075, forward strand.
TCCAAGTATTGTCTTTGAGTACAGAGTCTTTGTTTTGTGCAAGTCTTTGTTTCGTCCACCGTATTATACCAAGTGTTTTCTGCCTGCTTATTGGTTGCAAAATGAGTACCATATTTCATTCCTTTAATTCTCTTACTAGAACATTTCATGTCTCTGCTTCCCCCTGAATGTTTTTCAGATCCTTCTTTACTACCATCCCGTTACCTTCTGCTTATCAGTGTAGGACCTTTGTAAATCCCTTTTTGAATGAAATTATTTTCTGAATTTGGTCATGACATTGGAGTTTCCTTTACTGATGGACCGGATCACTTTTCCTTAAACATCTTCCTGGCACCCACCTCTCATGAATATTTATTTGTTTATTTATTTATTTATTTATTTATTTTTAAAGGTTTCATTTATTTGACACAGAGATACAGAGTACAAGTAAACAGAGCACCAGGCAGAGGGAGAAGGAGAAGCAGGCTTTCTGCTGAGCAGGGAGCCCAATGTGGAGCTCAATTCCAGGTTCTGACATCATGACCTGAGCTGAAAAGCAGCTGCTTAACCAACTGAGCCACCCAGGCACTCCTCAGGAACAGTTATTGATGAAGCCTGTCATATTCGATAATTGAGGCACAATGATTTTATGCTCTCAGACTCTCATAGCATTCTTGAAAAACTCTTTTCTTATATAATAATGATCTTTGTAAAAAAGAAGATCACCAAAATCAGGTTTTTTAAAAAAATTATTTATTTATTTAAGATTTTATTTATTTATTTGACAGACAGAGATCACAAGTCCGCAGAGAGGCAGGCAGGGGGGTGGGGAAGCAGGCTCCCTGCTGAGCAGAGATCCAGATTAGGGGTTTGATCCTGTGATCATGACCCAAGCCTAAGGCAGAGGTTTTAACTCACTGAGCCAACCAGGCGCCTGACCAAAATCAGTTTTTATTCTTGTGTAACTTTAAATCCTTTTTGGAACAAAATCTGTATAGTCTGTATTAGAAAGCGATTATAGTCATGTGTTTGCCTTGCAAATTTGAATGCTGCTTAACTCATTTCTATCTCATATCCTTAAGATCACTGCATGAAATTCTACTTCCTCAAATGAGGTTATTGACTCTATGATGTTATTGTTGAAGTTCTGAATTAACCAGTGTTTCCACAAGGCCTTTTAAATCTGGATTCTAATTTAACTCTCATTTCTGTCTTCTCATTCTGTCAGTCAGCATTTCATTACTATGATCTTCTCCTCAGTTAAACCCACAGCACATGGCAAAGATTATAAACAAGTGTTAGGGAAATAAAGATTTAGTTTGATATATGTTACCAAGACTAAGATTATCAGAAATCAAAATATGTCTTCATTTTTAGTATGTGCAGTCCAGTCAGGAACACACCAAATTTGAGGTGTTTGAGGCTTTATCACAGGTGTATAGAATTTCCTCAAATATATAATTTAAAAGAAGAGAGGCTGTGGAGATAAGATGCTGAAAGAAAAAAAAATCCATAATAAAATATTTATAAGATGAAGTTTAAAAATTAGACACATATATATAAAATTTCTTTAGTTCTTTCTGCTAGAAGAGAAATATGAGTCTCAATGAGTTTTCAGTGACTTATTTGCATGTAAACTTGTGTTTTTTACATCAAGTAATTCAAAATGTACTTGAGTTGGCTTACGAAATATTTTTAAAAAGTAGAACCACTAAAATAATGACAAAATAATGTGTCCCTATAATAAGGATGGGGATTAATCTATCAGAGAAAAAGATACCTAGTGTTCCCAACACTATAGTGATACTCTATTTAGATTTCAGGTATCTTTAATTAAAATTTTCTAGAAACATTAAGATATTTTTTTTTTTTCTGATGGTCAAGATAGATCACATCTGAAGATTGCTTTTATATAACCCATAATGGAATTTTTACATAAACATCAACAAAGTTCTCCAAAGAAAGTTAAATATTAGACTATGGGAAAAAAATAATAAGATTTTAAAATTCTCTAGTGCCCCTTTCTTCTATCCACCACAAATACACTCACATCCACATACCCACACCGAGATCCCCCCCCACACAACAAAGTTGAAATATATTTCCTAATTTCCATGTCTAATTATTAAGGATTTCAAAAATAGAGTATGTTTTAGGAAGTCATACTTTAAAACTCCTGGAAAAGTAAATAAAAGAGAAAAATCTGGCTCTCATCTTTAGCTAAGCTGCTAAACAGACTAGAAGATATAAATCAATTTGAAACAATTGTTGAACAACACAGACTCTAAGAAAGACCATTTCCTTACACCACACACGAAAATAGATTCAAAATGGATGAGGGACCTCAATGTGAGAAAGGAATCCATCAAAATCCTTGAGGAGAACGCAGGCAGCAACCTCTTCGAACTCAGCCGCAGCAACATCTTCCTAGGAACATCGCCAAAGGCAATGGAAGCAAGGGCAAAAATGAACTATTGGGATTTCATCAAGATCAAAAGCTTTTGCACAGCAAAGGAAACAGTCAACAAAACCAAAAGACAACTGACAGAATGGGAGAAGATATTTGCAAACGACA